>CAEGAD010072933.1:0-29539 GCA_903067055.1 Poeciliopsis paucimaculata
GGTAACAAATCCTACCTAAAATAAAAACATATATATATTAAAAATGTGTTCTTATTAACAAAATTAGCTCAAGTGTTAGTGTTAGTTAGTAGCTGGCTAATAAATTTAAAGTATTTTAAAATACTTTAGCCCAAGTAGCATTGACTTAGCTTAGCGAGCTAGTTTATCTAGGTAACTTAATTTATCTAGACAGCTAAATTACTCTGGCTGCCTAGCTAAACTAGTTTTAGCTGTCTATGGTTTTAGAAATAAACAGCTAAAATTGTTCATCGCTAGCTAACAGTTTTAGCCAGTTTAGCGACAGCACTAAGTAGCTTAAACATAAACAGAAAACAAGTCAAGCTGCAGCATCGGAAATCCAGTTTCACCAAAACAATATTTAAAGAATCAATTATTAGGCGCTGCGTATTGCTACATAAATCAGAAGGTATGACTTGGTCTACATGAGTTGGTGTCATTCATATGTTGACATTATATTTAACTCAAAGTAAGTTTTACAGGCCAGTATTAGGTTGTACCTTTTTCTCCCAAAATACCCAAAGATTGGCGCTAATTTGCTCATTTAATAGTTGCTGCCCACAAACAGCTGAAATCTGCCAATACTTGAGACGTCTTCTAAAATTGATTAGAACTGCTTATTTTGAAACTTCAAAACACCAAAAACATCGCCACACGCATTAAAATGCACTGTGGAAACCATCTTAGCTCAAGAGCAGAAGCTAATATCTACAGTTGTCCTTATTTCTACTCGTATGGATACAGCCAATCAGCAGCAAGGAAAATGAACCGTCCTCCTGAATTGGCCGCAGTGCAAATACCAACCAGTAGTGGTAACAATGCAGCTAAATAGTCCAGCTTCCAATTTTTTTTTTTTCTTAGAACATCTTATTTCAATTTTTAAAAATCTGATTTCTTTTTTTAAGCTTAACTGTAAAACAAAAAACTGAATTATTGAATCTGCAAATACCAGACGATGAATTGGTGGTTTTCAGACAAATGAACAGTGTCATAGGAATATTTAAAGTTTAATTTCCATAGTAACTGAGTAGGACAGATCATAGCAAAGACTGCTGCTCACGTCTTTGCTAGGATCACGTTTCATTTGAAATGCTGAGCTCACAAAAAGATTTGAGACAAAAACAACACCCTCTTTATACAGTTCACATTTCAGGCTTGTTTCAATCTGAAATCCCAAAAGTGAACACAAAAGAAAAGAAATTCTCTTATTGTGTCTGCAATTAGAATGAAGGTTTCAAAAAAACTGTCAGCGCTTGGGCCGCCCCTTGACAACATTTCACCCAGAGCGATGAGCCACAATGTCCATGTTAAGAACTATTGACTGATTGAAAACACAACCTCTTCTCCCTAGTTCTACTGTATGTACAGTTATTCTTATCATTTATAATTTACTAATAAAATAGTGCATCCCACATATCATTGATTGAAGTTAACAACAAAATAATATCTGCTAGAAATCAACAAATATGCAAAAGAAAGCATGAACAATATTAAGAAAAACACATTAATGTTCCTTTGGGTGGTTGCTATGAGCCTAGCAACCACCCAAAGGTTGCTAGGTTATGAACTTAACTGAAATCTACAAAACAGAGCCCTTTTGAATGGAGAGAAAATCACATCATTACCATTCAAAGAACAACTTTCCTCCCTCTAACTAAAACATGTAGACTCCTCTCAAACAGCAGGTAACTAACTGTCTGTGACACCTGATACGTGACGTTTCCAGCCAAACTCACCATGGTCAGCTCCCATTTGCCCATCTTGTCCGCTCGGCTTACGAAGTGCGGCTCTTCATCTTCACAGCAGCTTCACGTAAAGTTAACTTACAACTAGCGAAGCAACAAAAACAACAGCAACAAAAACGGAAAAGGTCCGTGTGAGTCTGCCTTTTTCCAACAAATTTAAAACCCAATAACATCGGTCCGGTCGCGAGCCACCTTCACGCGCTCGTCCTGAAACGTTGAAGAGTTTTTTCCCCCTACATTTCTGCTGCTGGATATTTTTAAAGAGTCGGCCCGGTTCTCTTGGCTTTTGCCTGCGGTCGGTGCCTGAGTGTTTTTTTTTTTCGGGTGGGGGGGGGTTGACCCGTCCGCCAGCACCGGCACCGGCTCAGAGGCTCTCTTCTCTTCTCTCTATGTGACGGGAGACCGGGTAGAAACCCGTCCGTCCTCCTGTGGGAGGCGGCGGCTCTCCGGGGGCCTGACTGGAGGAGGAGGTGTGTCCCCGTCCTGCCTGTCTGCGTCTGGCGTGTGCGTCAAGAATCCTTCCGCTTCATGTCAACCACTGTTATTTTATGGACCTAGTTTTAACTATTCTATTGCGCTATTTTAGGATAAATTAGCTTTGTTTTATTTTATTACTCTTTTTTTGTTTTTGTTTGTCCGGAGCGTTTCTCTCTGTTGTCTCCTTGTTAAATATAGAATAGAATTTTCTTTCACTTGTAAAGTCCATAACACTCAATTTTGTTCTGTAATGGAAACTACTGAAGGAGAAAGTCTGGTCATCGGTTTATGACATTAATGCTAAAGCATTATGCAGAAGAACAAAAAAAAAAAAGAAGCACATAGCAGTGGCCTACTTAAAGTCTTACTTAAATCCAATGGAAATGGTGTGGTGTGACTTTAAATATGACTTTAACAGCTATTTTCCTCCAAGAGTACCATCGCTTTTTATATAATACTGTAGGTCCAGCAGTTATAACCAATTCAATTCAATTCAATTCAATGTTATTTGTCCGTAAGGGGAAATGTAAAAGCTCAGTGAAGCAGCACAAATATTAACACAGTCACTTAAAACACAATGTCATACAAAATAAACCTGAAATCAAAAAACAAACTGAAAAGAAACACCTTGTAATGTCTCTCTAATTGTTGTGTTTATTTGTTTTGGGGGTTTTTTTTATGCCACCAGATGACCGAATCAGTAGAAGGACTCTCACATAACCAAATGTTTGACGTTCGGCCTCATGATGACTAAACACGAAGCGCACGAAAAACCCTCATGAGAGGAGAAAACGCATATGACTGTCAGATAAAGTTGATGTTTCACACTGATGCCAAGACAGCATCTCAGCTTTGAGGTCAGAGGAACTGCAGAATCCTCCTGAAGACATCGTACTGGTTCCTTCACTTGAAGTAGAGTTCAATAAAATGTTGATAGGTCACCTTGTCCCAAGCCAGATTCCCTTAGTGTGGTCACCACCAGGTCCGCTCTGTCAGGAAAGAAACACACTCCTCTGTTCTGTAAAAGATTATTTTTCTTTCACTCTTTTGGCAGTTTTCTGGGTAACAGGTTGCTGCTGTGTTTTTCCCACCCTAATAGAAAACCCACTAACAACAGTACATTTAGAGCACTAAGTGAATGAATATGAGCTGGTTCGGCCCTCATGCGTATAATGATGCACATATCTTTTGTGGCAACAAGAGCACTGACACGGTTAATGTGACATTCCGATCCTCTTCGTGCCTCACAATGCAGCTCGGGTTACAACCTCCCAGCATCGTCACTGGTGTGAAGACATCGATGCTGATGCTGTATGTGGGGCCCCACCAGGGTTTTATTTTGCATTTCTATTATTATCGCCACGTTTCCCAGGCTCTCGAAAATGACGTCTAAGGTCTTTTATCTGAGCATTTTTCCACGAGTAAAAGATTCTTTCGGTAATTAGTTTGGTCCCGAATGGCCCAAAAGAATTCTGCAGAGTTAAATCAACACTCTGCCGAGTCTATTTGGTCCTGATCAGAATTGGTGTCAATTTAACTCTTTTCAGAGTTATTTCAACAAGAAACTGAGTAGTTTTAACACTTGAAAAACTTCAAACTTTGGTTGAAATAACTCTGAGGAGAGTTAACACCAATTCTGACCATGACCAAATAGACTCGGCATATTGTTGATTTAACTCTGCAGAATTTACTCCGGGGCCTAGGCAGGCGCTTCCATTGTGTCCTTGTGAATTATTGCAAAGTAAAATTCATAGATATCTGGCATTTGGACTTTAGACCCAGGAAGTCAAAGGAAAGCTGACAAACAATAGGGAACAGCACTGAGGAATGCAGACAGACGGTTCCTTATCACTGGAGCACAAGGCCCAAAATACCTGTTGAGAGTCTTCACATTCATCAGCCTCATGACGAGCACTTCTTTGTCATGAGCCGTGTGCTCAGAGAACTACTTCACCAAATGTCAGCAGCCAGCTTCACTGGAGCGGCTCTGAAGCAGCTGACAGCTTCTTGTTAGACACTCCAAGCTGTTTCAAAGACTTCTCCACTGTTTGGACAATAAAGCAAGATGATTCCTTCAAAATTAACAAGAGAAAAGAAAGTGTGAGTTGAGAAAGGTTTGGGTCAAACCGCCAGGCTCAGTTCTCAGCTGGCTCCGTCCATTTGGCATTAGACTACTGCCCCCAGGTGGCACACGCGTGCCACTACATGTAATGTAGTTCCCAATGTAGATTTTCTAAATCTTTGATTTGAAAAAACAAAAAACAAAACAAAAAACAACAATTTGGAGTTAAAAGAAAACATGTGAGCTCAAACACTTCATACGACTTTCTTCCAGCCACTCTTTCACAAAGACCGGATATATCGCCCGATTTATAGTCGTCGATGCACCGTCATGAGATCAGCACGAATCGATATGAGCAAAACATGACAAAATATTTGTGAATGTCACAATGATAACTTCTGGTAATTAATTAAAAGTGTAAATGTCTTCTTGGTTTGGGTTTGTGGCAGAAATAGATAAGACGGCTCCTTAAGTTAAATGTACTTATTCTATCACTAGAATAAGTACATTCTTATTCTAGAATGTAGCCTACTAGAATGTTGGTTCCGATTGGCCCAAAAGAATTCTGCAGAGTTAAATCAACACTATGCCGAGTCTATTTGGTCCTGATCAGAAGGACCAAAAAGTCTAGTATGACTTTTTTTTAAAGTTTTGCATCGATTTAACTCTTATCTGAAAGTTGACTTGGTTATAAAGCAGCTTTTGCACCTTTGTGATGTTAAAAGGGCCTAACATTTGTTGATGTCAAAAACATTTCCATCAAGGTTTTTTGTTTTAAACATGTTTTTATTGGCAGCCTAGTTATAGTTTCTTAATGACTTCACTGTCTTCTCTGTACCTTCTAAAATAGGATTTCTGCTAATTTAAGACTTTTTACAAATAAGAATTACAACAGAAATGTACAGAAGAAAATCTGTAGTTTATTCTGTACATGCTCTCTACAATGGCGACAACGAACGTGACAGTAAATTTGCTCTTATGACACAAGAGAACTTTCGCTCCGGCTAGCAGGGGTATATTAGCAGCTTGTTATCGCTGACTTGAAGGAACAAAAAGCACTGAAGATCTGTATGCGGCCAAAACCTTTGCCTGACAGAAAAACAGAAAACAAAAACAAAGAATATTCTAAAGTAAATGGTCCTGCCATGGCAAAATTTAAGACTTGTAATCAATGCATTTAAGAACAAGTTTTTAAATTAAATTAAGTAAAATTTTGTAAATTAAAACCTCGCCAGGCTTCAATATTAGGTGTGCAAATTTATGACCAAGGATGCATTGACACACTGTAAAACATTGGTGACATTTATTTAATGCAGCACAAACGTACTACTGGCACGGAGACAGAATATATGGACTGTATGATTACAGCCAGTGATGCTGAGACAGCTGTGAATGACTCAAATGACTCTGGGATAGTTTTTTTTTAATTACATATATATATATATATATATAAAGTTTTATTTTTAAACAAATACAGCATATGTCCTAAATACAAACCTGTACATTTACATAAACTGTGCTTTTGTATCTAATAAAACCATTCCCATAATGTAAATGTAGAGGAGGCCTCTGGCTGGCAGTGGGATGGCTTTAGTAACATCAAGTAATAAAAAAAGATTACACATGAAGTTGTAAAAGCACTTTAAACATCAAGAAGTTACTGTGTACTTTCACCTAACAACATAAAACATGCTCAAGAAAATTTGCATGATTAAAAAACTCTTAAAAACGTGCAATACAAAAGAAACCGATTATATATTAGACTTTAAAAATTCACTTAACTGGAAAACCTGGGAAGCTAAGATAACACGGACATGACGGCGTGTGATGCAGACAGACGCTCCAACCCATTACGAAGTAAATTATGTCCAACCTCTGACATAAGAGGATGTCACGCAAATCCTGACGATTCAGGGACTTTGGTTCTCGTCTTTGGCAAAGTGTTCCTCAAAGCCACAGTCTCTTATTTAACGGACTGGTTTCATGTGGAGCTGTACAGTTTGATCAAAGGTTCTACTCCCCTGCTTTGGTCTTGTTCTTCTTATTTAGGATCTTGAGGAGGCTATCAGGCATCAGGTATGGCCTCTCAGGACTCCCATCATTCCTCTCCAGGTCCTCCACTGAAAAAGATGTAGTTAAAAAAAACACACACACACAAAAAAAAAAGTCAAGCAGCTGAATCGTTTCAACCAAGCATAAAATTCAGAAAGTATAGGTAGGGGGAAGTTTCAGAGACAAAGACTCGTTTGTTTAATAGGAAAAAAAGGCATCCAGCTTTAATAGTTCAAACAGAAACATGCAGTCGTAGTCATTTTCTATTCATTCTTCATCACAGTGAACTGTTCATATGGATTAGGAAACTGTTCCAACAATATGTCTGGATAATTCAGAGAGGAAAACTTCTGTGCTACATAAATTCATTGCACACGTTCAGATATTTGACTTGATATATTTTATCAAACATCTACAGCCTAGAAAATAACTATCATAAACCTTGCTTCTTCTTGGAAGTGTCAGTAGCTGCATTTCCATTATAAATCTCAAAACTCTGTCGATATTCTGCTAATGTCAAAAACGCCCCAGCAATTTTGTAATTGCAGTGTTTCAGTTAAATCAGAAAAGCAATTAAAATCCTATGTGAATACCTTTGTTCGCATGATAAGTCATTAAAAACATGCCATGATCCTCCTACCACTTCCTGTCTTTGTGGTTTGCGCCAATTGCAAAGTCCGTTTGTTGATCATGTGACTTGTGTGATGCAAAGAAAGTGCTTCAATTACAGTTTTGGGAAAATAAACCAAAACTGCATTCTAACAAACTGCAAGAATGCATTCTAACAAGAAAACAAGAATTTTTCCAAAATTGTCGTGTTTCCATGAAGCATCTTTAATTTCGAAATGTTAAATTGTGCAACTACATGGTCAGTGGAACGCAGCTACAGATAAAGTAACATGAAATATGGCTTAGTGTTGAAATAAAGTGCAGGATAATGTATTTTTTTGGACATTAGTTTTAAAGCTAGCTAATGTTTTTAGTAGAAATGGAGGGACCAGAGGCACAACATGGACTTCAAGTTTCCACTGGTTGCAGAAGGAACCATTCAAGAAGGCAAAAGTGTCAAAATGGCAGCCAGATTTTCCACTGGTTTAACTGAGGAGATGAACACAATCCCCCAAGAAGAAAAGTACGCTCCTGTGCTAGTGCACATTGGAAAACGCTTCAGATTGGAATCCCATCCTGTCAAAAATTATTCACTTCATAGACATTTGAACATTTTACAATAGTAATCAAACTGCAAATGCATTGGCCAAATTTCTCAATGATCAATAAGTAATGGAAACGTCGACTGTTGAGCGGTGAAAACCAGTCATGAGGTTTGGTCTTCCCAAACCAAGCAAGTAAAATGGTGCTGAATTATTCCTAATTTATTTTAACAAAAGTTGCAGTTTATTTTTACATGTTTGACCAAAGTAGTAAACTTATTTTTTTTGTCAGTTTCTTTACAATTTATTTTACATTAGCTGTTATAGCCCTTGCTGCACTGATTGAACAAATTAAAGTTGGGTTTTTACATGTTTGACCAAGCTTGTGAAGCTATCGGTGTATTTAAGTGAGCTGTACTCATGCAGCACACTTGGGTATAAAAAAAATATGTATTTTAAGTCAATTCAGCACCATTTTTCTGTATCGGATCAGTATCGGAGCAGTATCGGCGGAACTAATCCGATACGGCAATACCTGTATTGGTATCAGACGCTTTACATTTAATCATCACCTTAAGTTTTCTAATATTAATAAAAAGAAGCTTTTCAACGGCTATGCGTAACTAAATGGTTCCATTTAAGGCATTTTGTCGTCACATTGTTCATCAATGTTTCTGCTCCTCAGAAAGGAGGATCGCCACACTTTTTGCTGTGGTTCCAATTCAGCACAAAGTCCTCATCTCTAAAGTTCGTCCTTCTCCTGGGGATTTTTCAGCGCCCGTCTTCATCCTGCGGGTGCAGTACAGGAGAGGCACTCTGATCTGCCGCCTCGCCCTTCCACAGAATCTCCCGGATAGTTGTTGACATGTAATAAGGCCTCGCAGGTGAGCCGTCATTGCGTTCCAGGTCTTCACCTTGATGTATGTGTGTACGTGTGTGTGTGTGTTAAAGTGGTGGAGCAAAAGATTAGAAGATTGAGACATAGCAGGATTAAGAGAAATGGAAGTGAGAGAGGGGAAAGAGAAGAGACAAAAACAGAGAAAGAAAGTCAAATGGCAAGCAAAAGCACCCAAAGACATTGCAGATTTTGAAAATTAAAAGTTCAACACCAAGCAGCCACAACTTTCAGGTAATACAGATCAAATTAGACAACCTTTTACGTGTTAAAGTCATGCATAAACCTGGCTGTTGTACACCATATTAAAAGTATATAAGAATTAGTGAAAGCACCAAATCCAAAAGCAAAGTTGGGGAAAGTTTGATGGAGCCAGTTGCTCAATCTCAGTGACTGAGTGAACAATATTGACTTACAGAAACAGAGGAACAGCGTGTCCACACACATGTCGTATACACTGAAGAACCCGTGGGCGATGAGATACGAGCCAATCACCACAGTCTGTACGGGGAAACACGAGCCATGGGCCGTCATTAACAATACAAACACAGCCAAGTTCAGGACAAGGAATGAAACCTGACTTCTTCCTGAACAGATTCAACCTACCTTGAACACTGAAAACTGATCAATTTTTTTTTTTTAAAGAGCATTGCTCACCAGGATTGGCACCCAGTAATAGTGCAGGTTGGGAGCTGTATTCTCAAAGGCTTTCACTCTTCCAGAGAAGAAAAAGAAGGCAAAGACCCCTAAGAAGAAAAACAGTAAGTTCAATAACACTGGTTCCTAGTGGTTCTGTTTGTGTTGCGGAGACTGATTTTGTGCATCACTTTGAAAAGTGACACTGACTCACCCACAAGCCCAACGATGAGCAGTTTTCCCAAAAACAACAGGAAGTCCGTCACCTTATCTACGACAGCGACCCTGCAGGATTAAACAGGTTAATAAGACAAAAGAAATAAAATAAAACACTCACACCATAAGATGACATTTACAATTACCTGAGAATGTTTCTCATGAGGAGATTGAGGGCATTCATTGCAGAGGTGCAAAAGTTTTTGCCATGGATCGCCACCTAGAGGCCAAACATGCACATAAACAACAGGGGTGGAGATCTTAATTCAGTAAATGATGCCAGAGCTGTTTTTAATACAAAGAACAAATCTTGGTTGGTGAGGAATGGTGAGTCTCAAGTCAGATTTTTGGGTGAAAGTCATGCTAATGTCATGAAAATGGAAAAGATTTGCAAACATTTGCTTTAGCTGATGTTGGGTTTAGTTAGAGGTAAACGCTTTGCTAGCTTCTTGAATCCTAAAACAGTAATACCCTGACAATGTTCGTTAAAAAACAACAAAAAAAGATTTTTTTAAATATTTTTGACAAAACATTTATTTACAAAAGAAGACAAAGAAGAATTTGTTCTAAACTAATTTAGGGCTACTCAGAAAAGACTTAATATTTTGGTTAGGGGTGCACAGAAAAATCTAACAATTTTAAGCTTCTGAATTTAATCCATAAAATCCCACTATTGAACATCTTGGATTACTAACTAAAGCTGGGCTTTAACTTGTTAAGATTGATTAATTACATTGATTTTAACACGCTGACAAATAAAAAATTAAAACTACACAAAAGTTCTGAGCTGGAAACTTTGTATTCGGATGTTTCTGGCAAACCCACAATCTGCAATTAGCTTGATTAAGAATCTTATTCTTATTATTGGTAACATTTCCACTAATCCCATCCATTGACATTTGTGAAATCCTTAATTGCAGAGCTGAGCAACATTGGATGGTCTCTTTCTCACACACAGCGTGACGTTGCCTTTGGTCCTACTTAAGGATCAATAGGAGAAAGGCTTTGTAAGGGTCCTGCTCTGTATAGTTACCGTAAATGATAAAAAAATTAATTAATTAACAACACAACAGCTCAACGAGTTTCTCTTGATTTTTGAAACAAATTTTTACAATATAAAATTTAATAAATAACTGAGGTCTGCATAAAATGTGGTTAGTGTGCTCTAATGTTTGACCTTGAACAGTCATCTTAACCAAACACACACCATAATGTAGGCGTTTCTGTTCAGGAACTTGATGAATTTCTCCAAACACCAGAAGCAGCACTTCAGACAGCACAGCAGGAACTTTGTACATTTGTTTTGGGCTCCTGTCAATGACAGATTCAAGAGACAAATCTAAACCCAAGCGATTTAGAAACCATTTCAAGGACATGTCACAGTCTCAGCGATAAACAAACATGGGGCTCCACAGAGAAACACACACCTTTCAGCTTGTGGTCCAAATATTCCAGCAGAACTCTGATGATCTGAACGATTGCTAAGATTAGAGAACCAAACGCCAGAGACCCTGTGTGATACCTGGCGGATAAAAAAGGGGCACAAACAGAAGAGGAAAATAAAGCAAATATCAATGCTTAAAAGTAAGAGTGCTCCGATTGCAGTTTTCAGGTCAATCAGATTTTTCATGTAAATATTACAAAAAAGTTGTCAAGTTGGGGTAACCATTGTTAACTGTGTAGGTGCAGATGTGACCTGGTTGCAGAAGTGGCTAGAGCAGCCAAAAATTGTACTCAAGTAAGAGTAGCACAACTTCAACATACTTTACCCGAGTAAAAATAAACAACTGTGAAATTACTCAAAAGTAAAAAAAGTGTTTGGTAAAAAAGGAGTAATCAAGCACTGAGTAACTAATCAAAAGAACTTTTAATATTTCAAAAAAATGGCATCAGATGGAACAAAGTATTTTATGCATAAAAAGCAATGAAAAACATTTATAATGTAACTAAATCAGGCAAAAGTAAAAATTTATCCAAATCAATCCTTACTTGCAGAGCTGAGCAACATTGGATGGTCTTAGACAGTTTTATATTGTATTCCAATGTAAAACTTCTGAAACTTTAACAAAAACTACATGTCTGTGTCTGGTGAAATTTCAGTTCAAACAAATTTGTTCTTCATTCGATAAAGTAACTCACAGTGGGTAAAAGAAACAGAAACTTTACTCAACAGGAGAGATATTTCATAAAGCTACATTTTTTTCAGCTACTGAAGTTCTCTGGTTGGTTTAACATTTAAGAATCGGAAAGTTGCCAATTTCCAAAAGTTTATGGGAAATCTGGGCTGATTCATAGTGTAGCCCTCAAAAAGGATGAATTAGCTCATAGAGGTTGACGTACCTTAGAGATCTCCCCATGGAGGAAAACACCGGGAAGGTGGGGATGTCGTCTGGCTTGTTGAAGGCCCAATAGTAGGAGGCGAAAGCCCCAGCTAAAGACATCTGTCCCAGAGCGGTGACGAAGTTGGCGCACCAGAAGAAGAGGAAGACATTGTAGAACTGCAGGGCAATCAGGTACTTGTGGTAAACCGTTTCTCCGCCGTAGAAGGCAAAATTGCACTCAGAATCCGGGCACTCTGCTTTCATCTTACTTGTGGAATAGTTCTGGAAAACAGAAGTAGGAGTGACTGCATCCATAGGATCTAGAAGAATTAGCACCAAGCTGCTGGGACAGCTTTGAAAAAGAAAAGACCTGTAGTGAGATTAACTGGAAAACTTACAGCATGATCACAAACTTCTCCAGAGTGCACACAAGCCGACTGATTGACCACTTTGTAGATGGCGTCATTGGAAGTGGACAAGAAGCTGCTCTGTCAAGGTAAATGCAACAATAGAGCGAAGCTTATCGCTGGCCTGTCGGGGGAATCGAACCTCCAAACACTAGCATTTTAGCGTGAAGGATACTTTATGAAAGATTAAACCATCATTGGACAAATATTCATACAGAGTATAATTATTATTTACAAGGATAAAGGAGGTCAGAGGTCATAAATGATCTTCCTGTGGGAATCACCCACAGAGAACAGAACAAAGACTGATGGTAAATTAAGGAAGTGTTAAAAAAAAGTTGCATTTCCATTGACCATATAATGGCACAAATTGATATTTTTTTAAAAATGGCTTAATGGACACACGGCAACTTTGAAAAACTTGACTTTCAACAGAAAGTTTTGGCACTAAGAGGAGGTGGAGGCTTTTTTAGGGGGTTGGGGGGATTGGCCATATTGAAATTGGTTTACTTGGCAAAACTGCAATGGAAACACTTTTCACATCACAAGAGTCACATGATCAACAATTGGATGTTGCCACTGGCAGAAACCACAAAGAAGCAAACAGGAAGTAGTTGGAGGTTGATGGCGCTGCATGTTTTTTTAATGATTCATTGAATTTTGATTTTAATTGCACTTCTTATTTAATAGAAATTGTGTTTTTTTCAACATTAGCAGAATACCGACTAAATGTTGCACACATTTGTAATGGAAACGCAGCTTATGTCTACATTATTTTTTCCTTTTTACACCACTTTTAGACAGCTATCTTGACTTAGCTGTCTAACATGCTCTGTTTTCAGTATGTTTTTCAGACGAAGATCCCTCCCACCTCCATGTCCTGTGTAAATAAAGATTAGCTTCTGTGTAATTGTGTTAACAGGTAAAAGGTTTATTTTTTATTCTGTGTTTTGTTTGGTGCTCTTTGTAAAGTACTTTGGCTTTTGGCTTCTCATAGCATAAGTCAAAAGGCTCAGACAAACAGCACAACGTGAAGGATACACAGCAGTTACGGCCCAGTAAGCGACGACTATTGCCAGGAGCAAGAAGGTGAACAGCGGGTAAAACATGGAACACATCATGTATCGAATGGCTCTGGAAAAGAAGAAGAGAATTCCAGGTTAGCATGGTCCAGGTTCTGCTGCAGAGGTCTGCCAAGGTTTCAGAAAGTACTAAAGGGTTCCCGTCATGCTGTTCCTATAGCAACAACCAGAACTTCCTCTGGTCGTTTCTCAACACTCAAGAACGTTCTTGTGCTCTTAGCAAGTACGCACCCGGCAAGAACAGTTGAAAGTAAATAAAATAAATAAATTTTAAAAAATGGAAATTCTAAGTAGAAACACCTTCAAAGTAATGGGCTTGAATTTTTATTATTATAAAAAGCTCAAGTTATAGAAAACCATTTATCAGCTCAAATTACTTTTTCAGGCTTTTGTTACCAGTGAAGCGTGAGTCTTGTTTGCCACCTTCATCAGATTATATTCTTATAAAATATTTGTCTCAACAATCGACTCCTGGCCAGATTGAGTCATGCAGTTGACCGATTCCTTCCTTATTCCCCAGGTTTGCAGAAGATCCATAAGGAGGATTAAATATGAAAACAATTCTTTCATATTTAATGTTTTACCCAGCACCATCTGGCCAGAGTTGCTGTCACCCAACGAGATGATTATTTTGCAATAACTACTAATCACTGATTAACTTTTTTTTTTTTTTTTTACCATAATGAGGTATACTCTTCTAAGATACCAGCATAGAAAGAGAGAAAATATTTTTTGTGGAAAAATATTTGCCTATTAATGCAAATGTCAACTGTTTGCAATGATTTCCAGTCATGGAAATCACATATTAAAAATATGTGATGTCATGTTTTTCAAAGTACCCTGACAAAATCTTACTTGCTGGCCTCTTTGATGAGAGCAATGGCAATGAGGATCCTCTTCCGCAAGAAGATGAGCAGCAGGATGATGATGACCTCCACGATGGCCAGGATAATCACTAAAAGAAGTCAAAGAGTGTGAGCTCATCGAAACCAAACAACAGAGAACAGCTGGAGGTTTCTAGTCGCTCACTGAAGGCCAGCCAGGTTTGTCTGATTTGCAGGTAGATGGTGAAGTCTGTCTGGAAGCCCAGCTCCTGCAGGGTCACGTTAGCGCCCGGCTCATTCTTCAGGTCGGCATACTCCATGTAGCAGTGGAAGATTCCTAAAGTAGCACATTAATGGAAAACAAGTAGAACAGTGGGAACAGTAGAAGCTTCCCCAACTGGGATAACTACAGGCTGGATTGTGAAACAAAAACCTCTCAATCCTTCACTGATTTCAGCAACATCTTACAGCCAGAGGAAGTTTCATCAATATTAATTAGGTTAATTAGAATAAAAATGAAAATATATCACATGCCCCCAAAGAGCTTAACTTTCAGGAATGTTACTCATGTTCTGAGCAACGCTCTAAAAATAGCCCTGCGGAACTCCACACCGCTCCTCTTTTGGTTCTGCAATACCAAGTTCTCTGACAGGTTGTACGGTAGTGGCTACAAAAAGATGCCCCAGCTTTCTGAATCCACTTTGCTCAACTTTTCTAAAATGTATGTCAAAGCAGAACCACAGAAAATCTGAATAAAATGGAGAAAAGTACAACGACTGTGCGCTTTTGGCCCTTACCGTATCCCAGTACAGCTATCACAGCGATGATGATGATCCAGATCATGACGCCGGCCAGGAAGCGCATGAGGACGATGAACAGCAGACTGAGGAGCATGGCGAGAACCAGCCCTCTGCAGAGGAAGGTTCAAACGTTAGGCACGGAAACACACACAGTGAATTCAGTTAAAGGGGAAGTATTATATGTTTTCCAGCCACACGATATCAGGTATGTTAGCTTCAGTTGATGCATAAAACTTTTTATAACAAAAATGACTTAAAAAAATTCACTTTGTGATTTAATTTCTTTAAATTTGGTATCTCTCCCGTCTCTTTAAAAGCTGCTGCTCTTTCTGGAACCTCATCTTCAGGAAGACATCACTACATGGCTCATCTATTGAACCTTTAGCAATGATTTTACCGGCTGCTATGAGAAGTTGCTCCTCTGTGCTCAGTAGATACACAGTTCCACCAGGAGTTTGCTAATTGCTGCTGGCTAGTCTGAAGGAGCTGAGTGGGAGAATCTCGGGGGAGGGCTGCTCTGTAAGGCAGAAGCTCGTAAACGGCACCGCTGAGGAAGTTCATTCTCAAAGGTGGAGTGAGGTCCACTTAGATGTTCTGCACAGCTGAATGGTTGCCAAGGGAGACTAAAGGATTTCTCAAATATGCATGAAAAAATCAAGCCAAAACTTCAGCTATGTTTTTTTTTTTTTTAATGAAAGAATAACATAACACAATGTAAAGCTCAAAAACGTTGATTTTACTTAATATTTCCCCTTTAAATAAGAAAAAGTAGAAAACAAATACATAAAGAGAGACAAGAAGGAAAAATAGTTACTCACATGAGGATCCAGTACCAGGACTGAGTGTAATCCTCAAAGATTTTCATGACCACCTGACGAGCCTCCATGACCACAGTGGCATTCCTAAGAAGAGATTAATTTCCCAACCATGAAACCTGATCGCCGGCACATTTTAATAACTGCTTTTGTGATGTTTCGGATCTGCTGTGTACTCACTTTACTCCATCCACAAGATCTTTAGCATCCCTCATGTTTCCAGATCCATCATCAAACTTGGTGCTGTTTCCGACAGTCACTACACCTCCTTTTAAGCCCAAATCTGGAAAGCACCTACGGGTGACTAAAGAAAGAAAGAACCACACTCAGGTATATAGCAGTACGCTTTTCTACAGACATACATACAGACAGACAGGCAGACAGACAGATATGCTGCAAATTCCTGTAAATAAATGAGGTATTTTCTGATTTGCAAGCACTCTGGTGGTTAGATTCTCCTTCTGCAGTGATCTTTTATAAAAACAGTCAAGGACTATAAGGCAACTAATTTGGGATTAACAGTCTGATTTTGGGGCCTGAGCTTATCAATCAATAGGCTTCAGACTGACTATCTGTTCTAAAAGCAGGTTTTTAATATAATTTTTAATATTGCAAACGGAACGCATTCAATTGTATGCATTTAATGCATCTTCAGGAGTATAAAATCTACTAACATGACTTGCTGGGGATCAGCATAGTGGGGCAGAGACGTTCACGAAGAATCTCTGGTATACTCTGAAATACAGGACCGAAAACAGACAAAGGAAGAAACTATGATTAGATTAATCTCTAGTAATCTAGGGACTAAAAAATTTTACGGGGGGTCTCACCATTGAACGCGTCACAGTCTCCTTGCAGAAGGTTTTGTAGTAATCAAAGTCTTTGTCGTTGGTATGGGCTTTGACTAAGGTCATGAACTTGTCTGGACACTTCTCCACACACAGCTAAGGATCAACATTAGAAAAGTTTTGTCAAGCACAGATAGCAGCAGGGAGGATGACATCCAACAACAACAAAAAAAGTTGTGATGCAAAAGGAATACAAACTACAATATCCCAGTTTCCCCAGGTCTCTAAAAACAACAGGAGACGGAAGATGGCTGAGTTCACACCTGTGTGGTTGGACACTGGAATGAAAGCAGCACCATGGGGCTGGCACACTTCATGATGTTGAAGTAGAATAACTTCCTCTTATTCCTGTGGGAAAAAAGAACATTTTTCTGGTCAACAATAGTTTCTGCAACCTTTTTGGAAAAAGCTTCCAAGTCAGTTTGAAGGTTTTCTTATACTAATGCCGTTTTACAAACGACAGAGTTCCCCACAGTGTGTTAAACACATAGCAGGCCACGAGGCTTTACCCCCCAGCCCCACCAGGCTAAGCATAATTTGTTCATTTTAAATTAGATTTTTTTATACACTACACAAAGTTTTATGACCACAGAAAGCATGAAACTCATGCTTTCATGAGATTTGCTTAAGAAATGACTCACTCGAGTGGAGTCCCAACCTGTCCGCAGAAGTCGCCCCTACTATCTGTTGGGTAGATCGCCTTCCTTGGATCACCTTGGGACCAGGCTGCAAGCGCAAAGATTCAATGTAAATGTTTACAACTTATAATTGGATTTTTTTTCCTTTTTTAAACCAGACTGTGAATACTTCCTTACCAAGTATTCCCACTGCAATATAGCCCAGTACAGCGACAATAAAGAGGATGCAGCAGACGATATCGGTGCAGGACCTGGAGAGGAGAAAACGGTGAATGAAAGCTTTCATCAGCGACACAATGAGGAATCTGACCCTGCAGTCCTGGCCTCACCTGTTGTGGATGGGTCCCTTGAAGGAGGGGTCGTGTTTGAAGGGTTCACCTACAGGAAACAAAGACCATCCAGAAAGTCAGGGAATTACTGCAGTAAGAACTGGAAGCATGAACTTGAGAATGATAACATCCCACCAGATTTATGGAAGCGAAAAAAGGAATAAACAAAAAAGTTACTGGCATCAAGGTCTACTGTGATGGTGTAAATTTCCACCAAAAACCTCAGAAATTTTCTTTAAAAAAACAAAAAAAACACAAATTTAAATTTTGTAAATAACTGACTCTTGAAATGAAAGATATTTTAAATATTCAAGATTAAAAAAACAAAAAAGGGCAAAAATAAAACCAGACAAAACCAAAGCCATACATAAAATATATTATGAAGTCTCATCACAAAATGTATCAAAATCATCAAGCTCATTTTAACTTATGCAATTAATTCATTAATAGTGACAGACTTGCATCCATAATATCACCATACAATCACCATATACATACTTTCACTAACCAACCAATGTTAACCAGCTTATTTTAGCAACTGCCTGAATAATGAGTTTAGTGAATGTCCAGCATTTATTCATGGGTTTTTCAGTAGATTGGTGGTTCTAACTCAACAAGAGCTAAGAATTTAACCAATTTCTGCTTTCATGGGGCTTTAAGCCAACAAACACATTCCTATACAAACCCCTTTCCCACCCTGTGGAACTCCGTATAGATCGGACTGATTTCAGGTCACTGTGGAGAGAAACAGTCAGTTCCACTCCTCATGCCTTTCTTCTGTCAGTTTCCCTCCATGCACAACACACCTGGCAACCCACTGAATTCCTCCCCACTGACTAAGCCGGAGCAAAACCATGAGAAATCTGCCCCTGCGCTTTACTTTGACTAAACTGGTCATGTTTAAAAGGAGTACTGAACCAGAACTTATTTTCCATCAAACAGTGGGGACATGTACACCAAACTATGTCCCAAAATCAAACATATGCAAAAATTAGAAATGATCAACCATTTTGCGCGAATAATAAACTTGTGAAATCTATAACAGATACACCAGAACAGGCTCTCTTTCGTTAAAAGTTTTTGCTTTATTAGGACATGAACACTTGTCTGCACTCTGGTGCAAACCAAACAGGAGAAAACGTGAGTCTTGGACGGTTCGCTCGCTATTAAACGGTTACAGTTAGCTTACAGTGGGAAAGCAAGAGGAGCAAATTAAAGAGGAAGTGAACCAGAGGAAGTAAGTGACACATCATTAATCAGAAGAATCACTACAATAGTGTCTGTAAGAACAGCAAAAGTCACATCATGTCCCTCTCCTGTCTTATGGTGTGCTACTGCATTAATTTAAAGCTAAAAAAATTCTTAAATATGAAGCTCATCTTATCTGCATTGTCAAAGGTCTAAAAAAAAACAGCTACTGTCCTCTTCTGCTCCCCTGTGAGAGAAGGTTGACTGATGGACCCACCCACCAGGTCATGTCTGCACAGTCGCAGTTAACAATTGTCACCCCACTGTTGCCAACTCAGCAACTGTCTAGCAATATTTAGCAACAGTTCCGATAAAGACAATAGAGATAAATAAATAAATAAATAAATTGGTATCGACCAAAATTGGAATTGGCAAGTCGTGCTCTTAGAGATCGGTAATCAGAGGGAAAACCACAATCAGTGCAGCCCTACTTTATTTTTTGAATTGCAGCTACATCGTACAACCCATGCTTTGTGTTAAGCGGATGTCCGTCTGACAAACGAAGACATTTGTGTTTCAGAAGTAAATGCAAAATTCAAAGACCCTTCTTCATAAAAACTCTAAAGGAAGATGACTTAAAAAAGCAAAACAATGAAAATGATGATTATTGACATTACTGCCATTTCTAGATTTAGATTCATTTATTTGTATCCCAAATGGGCAATTGATGTTACAGCAAGGACAAAGAATTAAAAGATAAAGTATCAAAGATTAAAAAATAAAACCAAAACGTACCAAAAGGACATGAAATACATAATGGATAAAGTACAGCAGTGTATTTCATCACTGACTTCCACAAATCAGGTGCAAGTCCCTCCACCTTGTCCTGCATTAAACATATATGTTGCTGTAGGAACAAAAATGCTTGTGCCTGTTGCTTTTTATACTAAGAAGTCTGAGCCTGATGCCAGAAGGCAGAAACTGGAACTCAGCATGTGAAGGATGCTGGTATGTTTCTTGACCTAATACTATGATTTCTAAACCAACAGAGGAAAGAAAAAGTCAACACAGATTCAATATATGATCTATAAAATGGGATCATCATTGACTTATCAACTTGAAACTTTGTGTGCTTCCACAGACCAAATAATCTTTGCTGGCCCTTTTTTTGTAGATTTTCTGAATGACAGGTAAATTTTAACTTGTTATCCAAAATAGTCCCAAAATATTTGTAGTTTTCTACTGTCTCCACTGTCTGACCTTTAGTTACTGTTTGATTTGTGTCATGGGGTTTCTGTCTAAAATCAATGCACATGTTCTGTTTTCTGTACGTTTAATAAAAGAAAAGATTTATCACACCAGTCAACAAATTCATCGACCACAGGGCCATGGGCATGTTCATCATCATGAACTAACTATGCTAACTATCACCGAGTCATCTGCAAATTTTAATATTAACCTGTTATCATGCCGGCTGTGACAGTCATCCGCGTGCAAAATGCAAAGAAGAAGGGAAAGGAGGCAACCAGGAGGGGACCCGGTAGACAGGGACATCTCTCTAGACATGCATCCATTCACTCTGACTGTCTGTGTTCTGGATGTTAAAAAAAAAAAATCAAGAATCCAACCACCACATTAAAATCCAGATGAAATTTATTAGGAAGTTTATCAAGCAAAATATGGGGCTGTATTGTGTTTAGAAACACAGTTTAGTAAAGTCGCAGTGCCATCCTCAACTCCCCGACGGGCCCTGTAGGCAAACTGAAAAAAATCCAATAGATGTTCTAGCAATAAATCACTAGTTTAAAGCATGAAGACAAATTCATGACATGTCATTATATCTTCCTATAGGTCTGCATGTGTTTATCTGGGGCAAATGCTACTGCAAGCCTCTCACCATTTTCTGTCAAAAAGGAGCATATTTCATGTGTGCTGCCATTTGAGATTGTCACGTCTGACATGCTGTCAAGTCAAGCTATGAGATGAATGTTTGAAATCCCATCGGAGCATTTCCAGAACGACAAACAGAAAAGAAAACAAAGTCAAGTTTCCGTTGGAAACAGATTTAAAGTCTAGCTTGCTGCTCTAACACACCTGAGCATTGAAAAAAGCTGCTAACAGTGACTGGCTGCCCACAAACCGAGACTCGGTTTACTTCACAAACAAACTCTGACGACCACAGATCAAACGGAGGCTTGAGAAGTCGTTACCGTGTTTTCCATAGCTATCTTCCTCCTCAGACATGTTGAAGCTCGCGTTCAGGGCCGAGATGTACAGAAAAAGTTAAGTTCTGCTCCTGCCAGTGAAGGAATGAGAGAAGCCCAAGTGGAGCGCAAAACCAGTTCGACCTGTCTGAATGACCTGCAACACTCCTCCTCTTCTGTTTCTTCTGAAAACAACTGCTTCCACCTGCCTGCACGCTACCAGTCTCCACCCTTTTCCAACAGACCTCATTCTGAGCCGGGAAAATATATAAATAAAATAAAAAAGCACAACTAAAACACATCCATAAAAGCATACGAACAGATAGGGATAATTAGAGTGGAGAAAATTTGCGGGGAGAGTTGAGAAAGAATGGAAAACTCCGGAGCCAGGTGTTTAGAACTGACTAGTGTTAGGTGTGGGGTTTTGAGGCCATCACCTGCTGGTTAGCAGAATGTGCTGCGTGTTCTCCCCCTAGTGGAGACCTTTAGACATTGCTTGGAAATCAATGAGAAAAAAATCCAGAAGCTCTATTTTTTTTTTTTTTTTTTTGCCGTCTTTAATGGCAACCGGATGTTTTGATCTGCTCCCTCTGTTCTGCATTTAGACCCTGTTAAATCAAATGCATTCTACTCAAATACTCAAACAACAAAAGCTCAGACGGACCAAAGTGGTGCGAATGTTTTCCTCAGATGTTAATGGAGAGAAGAAAAGGAGGAGGAGAAAATGAAATGACAGAAAGTTTCCATCTGGCCTGCTCCTGTTTCATGGCCAGTATTACAGCTCTCACAGCAGCGCTTTCAATGTTTCTAAACTTCTATTAAAATAAAAGAGGTTGTTTTTCTCCATTTCACTCATCACTACTAAATGTAAATTATTCAATAGGAGGTAAACTCACATAAGATGAAATCGAAATGCGCAGGTAATAAGGTTGCAAAAAACTTGGGACAGTAAGTCTCTGGGTTAAAACTTCGACAACCAAAATGGCGGGACGCGTCACAGGTTAGGCATTTGTGCTGCTGAACAGTACAAATACAAAACCAGCAAAAGATTTTAAATATACAATATAGGTATTTTTCCTTTCCAACGATACTTTGCTGTTCAAATGTGTTTTGCTACATGTATTCGCACATCTACAGTAAGGTAAAAAAAAATTATTTCAATATTTTAAATTTGGAAACTGTTTTTTTGTGACAGACACAGTTTGCTTGGTGAACATTGCCATATTTCCAAAAATTGCAGGTTTTTTATTATCTTTTAGAAATTGAATAATCCTTCAAAAGCATCTTTTTGTATTTAATCCGGTTGTCATTGTCTGATATGAACATTTGAAACAAACTGTCCCAGAAGTGATTGCGACAAACGGTAATAATGTTGTTTCAAGACCATTTTCTAGTAACATAATGGTAGTGGCATAATAATGCAAGAATATTATATTAAATGTCCAAAATAAAAACATTTTTTATAAAAGGCAAATAAAATGAATTATGAAGTCTCTCCAAACAAAAATGTCCTTCAAAATCAGGGTTAGTTGAGAACAAAGAACCAGACTGGTTCATGCAGTATTTGGTAGAAAGAGAGAGAGAAAAAAAGAGAAAAACAATGAATCATTCAAATGGAAATTATTGAGTTTGTTTTAAGCAACTATGTGATTAACTGATTTATTGCGACAGGCCTATGTTTACTTGTCACATATTACAAGAAGAAGAGGGTTAGGATAAACTGAACGTTCTTCTGAGATAGTCATGCCATCGGCGTTTGTGACATGCTGATATTCCAGGTTTGGTTTGAGTTCCAGCATCAACTCAACACATCAGAGGACGAGGCCGTCACTGGGAAACTGCAGAGTGGGGAACTAATCCCACGCTCTGATTTCAAAATGCTCCTTTCGTCAGACATGTGGGATGATGTCTAATTAGAGTGCTTCAAAAGTAGAACCACAACTTCTATGATTGGTGCCAGGATTGAGAAGCTTTAATCTTTCTAAAAAAAACAAAACAAAAAAAAAAAAAAGCGGCTACTTTTTGCCCAGATTCTAAAGAAACTGACATTTCATTAGAATAACCTGAACTCAAGGAGTTGATGTTATCTTTAGACACTGAAGCTGATTCCGTGACTTCCCTCCCCTCATTGCCTGGATTCCTCCCTCCACATTCTGT
This sequence comes from Poeciliopsis paucimaculata, assembly GCA_903067055.1. Classification (NCBI taxonomy): domain Eukaryota; kingdom Metazoa; phylum Chordata; class Actinopteri; order Cyprinodontiformes; family Poeciliidae; genus Poeciliopsis; species Poeciliopsis paucimaculata. The sequence continues at coordinate 22,866 of CAEGAD010072933.1, forward strand.
AATGACGGAAATGTTCAAATCGCTCGTGGTGAGTCATCTACCAGTCGAAAGCCTTCGTGCAACTACAGTGTGTTGCAAAAGTGTCCACAACCTCAAGACTTCTTCATATTTTTGTCATTTTATAACCACAAACTTCCACGCACTGGGGATTCAGTGAACACAGTAAAACACAATGCTGAAGTGAAAATAATAATAATTTTTTTAAAAATGTGTGGCGCTTATTTACATTCAGCCTTGTTGCACATTCCTCTTTGCAAAACAGCTCAACCTCAATCAGACTGGATGGATTCTCCAATGGATCCAGGTCTGGACTTTGACTGGTCCATTCTGAGTCATGAAAGCTCTGTGATGTGTGTATCTCTTGGCTGGGAAGTGTGCTGGCATTTAAAGCAGTAACACTATGCTAGGATTTAACAAGACGGCTCAGTTGGGAAACCTTTAACTCCGGGTTACGGTCGCATCGCTCAGTGACAGTCTTTCATTAGGGACTTCTGGATGCAATCCTCGCTTTTCAGTCCAAGTTCAGATCTATTCATAGAGCTACACAGGAAGCAACACAATAAACTATCCATGAATGTTGGAATCCTCTAGGGAATTAAGAAAGCCCTCTGTTTTCTCCAAAGTGACACGGCTGACCAAAGGCACTGCTTCTTTCAGCCATCTAGTGCAGAGTTATGACGCATTTACGTAAATATTGGATAAAATGTGAAGTGAAACCGCAGACACTTTGAAAACAATTGGAAAAGTATCCAATTTGGTACCATCACATATGGAAGTGGCACAAATTGGATGTTGTGGTGGTTGAAAAAAGCATATTGGATCAGTTCACACAAACCACACTTAAGCAGTGTGGTTTGTGTGAACAAACCACACTGCTTAAGAAGACAGAACTGACAAATTTTGCGTTTGTTTCGGTAGTAGTGGTAGTTTGGGCCAGCTGGGTAGATAAGAACCAACTAATATAGGTGCTCGCTCTCTGCTGACAGGAACCTACAGTGTAACAAATAATATGTGTTTTTATCTCTTATCAGCTCTGAACAAGAACAGTGCTGCTCATCACAACTTTTGTTTTTAGGTTTTATTGACTCTAGTGACCTTTATTTGATAGTGAATTGACTTGAAAGTGGGTAATGAGAGAAGGGGGAAGACATGCGGCAAAGGTCACCAGGCCGGGAATCGAGCCTGCGACAGCCGCCTGCGCCACCACAACACCTCAGCTGCTCCTCACAATCAACTTATTCCTGGAACCCAAACAGACGAATGGATCACTACACCTCACTAACATTACGGTTCAAATAACAGGACAACATGTTGTAAACGGGAACCAACAACAATAATATAATGTCGAGTTCTTCCTCCACCTTTATGGACCTTTACTGCTTAGAGTAAGAGCAGTATCCACTAGTTGCACCAACCAGTCAGTTCTTTGCTCTGCAATGACTTTTTATGTCTCACATCGACTCGTGGAAATCACGAGACAAAACCGATTTTTCCAAGAAGATAAAAGTTAAGGGACGGGGTGAATTTGTCAGATAGTTTGGATTGTACAACAATATAAAGTAATTTACTAAAGGGCTACTGCAGTGTCACGCTGATGTTGAAGCACTTAACTTGGCTAGAAGAAACAAGCCTCTGTGTCGCATCATACTTATATCCCACAGAACCAAGAAGTCATAAATGTCTAATGAAATGTTTCCAGAAACTCTGATCAGCTTAAAAAGTTAAATTATTCGAACGTTAAGAACTTCACCTTAAGAGACGCATAAAGACCGTTACAAAGTCTGTCTTCTACCACTTAATGTCAGTCACATAATTTAAACAGAATCTCTTGAATGGGAAAAATGCTTTCTGGATCGAATCGTGGCCCTAAAAGTCAAAATTGAATCACTACACAATAAAAGATTCACATCTCTCCAGCTCTTTTCCTGTTCCACACAGCTGAGTCAAATTATTCCACTGCGTCTTCAGATGCCATCGAGTTTGGCAAAGGCCTGGTAACAAGACAGTAGATCTCGAGGGAGGCCTATGGTTTGGAAACCCCTGATTTGGTGTCCAATTATTCTTTAAAGATGGAAGCTGTCTCCAGCCAGCTCTGAACATGCTGATGAAGAGTTTAGGGTTTGCACAAGTTTGGTCACATGCTTTTATTTCTGTGGGTGGCCTATCGAGAACATCAAAGTGGAAGTGTGTGGCTGCAGTAGCAGAGCAGGTTTTCACTGATTGCTAGATGTAACCTCAGGAAATATCAGAAGAAATGAGCTCACAGCAACCTGCAGATGTAGGCCAAAACGACTTCAACGTACACAACAAGGAAGCACTCGGATCAGGTTTCAAAACCACTTCTCTACACATGGCACATAATTACACCTAATCTTTAGCAGGGCATGTCTGCATAGCTGCTCTCAGATCCTGTCATTGAGGTTTCTTCACAAACCAGACCCTGAAATAACTCAGAAAATCCTCCACTGTGCTCCGGAGAGCTTTAGGTTTAGGTTTAGCTTTAGGCTGTTTGCCGTTTCCTTCTCTCCGAGTCAGCTTTAGGTTCAAAGATGCATTTCACAATATTAGCTTGTTTGTTTTTGCGAGTACGCTTCCTCAGGGAAACTGCCGAACTATGAAAGTGAGCTGTGGAGAGAAGCCATCGCCAATTACTTCCCTCATGCCAACATGCAAATGCATATTCCTCGCTCCGTTACGATACTAAACTGAAACTTGCCTTGCGTCTGCAAGCAAGCACTGAGAGAGGGAAACAGAGAGGAAGAGGAAAAAGAGAAACCAAACTTTCTTGGAGGCTAAGTGAATCAATTAGCCATCATGTGGCAGGCGGAGTGGAAATGGGTGTGTGCAGGAACACAATGGAGGAAAACAAAATGAATGCCAGCAAATGGGAGGGTTGTGTTTCTCATTTCTGCTCGTCAGCGTTCTGCAGGGGAACCGTAGAAAAACGTTATGCTGTACAAATACCTCAAAGACCACCTAAAGACTTGCCAAGCTGCGTGTAGACAAACTCATATCAGTACTACTTTGCTGTGTGGTTATTTGGACTTCTTAGACCAATAAGAAGTAATAAAGTGGCATTTTTATCCCGCTTACTTTATTTCAATAAACCTCAGAGACCAAACCTGAGTTGTTTGGGGAAAAAACCCACTAAAACTAGCTTGTTTGGAGTATCATACTGTGTTGGATATTTTCAATCGTCAATAGCTGACTTTCCATTGACCATAAAATTCCACAAATTAAGATTACAAGAATAATGGAAACAAGGCAAGTGGCGAAGAAAACAAACAGAAAGTGGTAAGAGGATGATGGCATGTTTGTTTTTAATAACACATGAACAAGCTTATTCACAAGTGATTTTAGCTGCATTGTTATTTATTTGACTGAAACGCCACAATTGTGAAATTGTGTTGAAGTTGTGATCAGGGAAGCTGATCAGACATGATGGGACGGTAGATGGAAAAGCAATGAAAGAAAACGTATTAACAGATGCAGAAAATGTTTACCTTCCAACAAAACAGTGAAACTAAACTTACAAAATTGTTTAGAACAAAGCATATCCTATGCTAGACTGGCCAGGTCAAAGCTCAGACCTAAATACAGTTCGCAATCAGGAGCAAGACAGATACTTTCTATCCAATCTGACTGAGACTGTGTTAATTTGCAAAGAAGAATTTACAGCTGTTTCTGTCTCTAGAAAATACTTGCGAGGGGTATTAAAGATAGTCACATTTTATCAACCTAACAAAAAGTGAACACGTTTAAGAGAAATGAATACTTGGACTAGACCAGGCGCTATTTTTAACAGCACGCATATCATTATTACCAAAAGCTCACTTTGGTATGAAACGAAACAGAAAGACTGGCAGCTGACTTATTGGCTCTATAGATAGTTTGCCCCTGCTGGTTTGCCTTCCATACCAGTCTGAGGAATGTGGCAGCAACTGGACGAGCACGACGCAGACTGGGACGCTTTTCATCCCAACAATGCAAGAAGTGCTGCCCCAACTTAACGCGAAAGCATCACGCGCAACATCTTTCAACCCTCACGTTGGTTCATTTATTTACGTACAAAGCACGAGAGATAAAGCAGTCTGTATAGGAGCTACCAAAGGACAAGTATTTGTTTTAATTTTTAAAGGAGGGAACAGGAGACTGAGAGCGAACGCGTCTAAAACTGTCTCACTACGTCACCGTGAGAAACTGTGTCGCGCGGAGCCAACCAACAACTGGTTAACATGTAACTAATGATAAGGTAACAAATAAAGCGTAGCGTGGCCCGGAGCTTTAAACTATTACCATATTTCTTCTTCTCCTCCGGCTCCATGATGACGGGGTGTTTCTTCTGTCGTCCAGCTGCTCACAGGCGAAGACTAGCGCATATTTTCCAGCTCGGACCCCAGGTTGCTGTAGCGCTTTCCTCCGTTCGGTTACTTTGTTGAAGTCCGCTCTGAAATCTTCCCAGATCCATAAACATTTCAGAGGGCTTTCCGAGCTGCAGTGTGCTGACCAATGACAGCGCAGGACGCTGTGATTGACGCGGTGGCCAACCAATCACCGACTGAGGCCGGGTTAATGTTTAGTACCGTTAAGTGGCTGAGGTCTGACTAAGTTAGTCAATAAAAACAGCTCCTTTATTATCAGCTTTAGTTTATTTCAAGACTGCAGGACTGGTTTGGACACAAATACTTATTTACTTTAAAACATTTGAGACTAAAAAATATTTCAGAACATTAAGAAATGTACACAATTTCTTCATTCATAATTTATCGTAAAAGACTTAATGTTTCCTGTTCTGACTCATGATACAGCAGTAAGAAGGCGACCAGGAGGAACTATGACTTCAGCAGAATTTAAATACAAATTATTCATTAAAACACTTGATCATCACTTTGCTTTACGGAAAACAAATAAATTCATAATATTCTGACAAATCCACAGAACGCATTTTATTACAACCATATGGCGCTTATCTAAAGGTTGACCCTTTGTCAATTTTTACCACAGTTTAGAATTTATTTATTTAAAAAGTAACAAAAACCTTATACTTAAGAAACAAAGGTTGTGATTAAAACTGGGAAAAATATGACAAACCTCAACAAGTTCAACAAGTTCAAATCCTGTTCCAAGACACTAGTTCACATGTGTCAAACTCAAGGCCCGCGGGCCACATGTGGCTCGCCACGTCATTTTATGTGGCCCTCCCCCACCACCACCACCACCGTTTTATAGGCCCATGATTGACTTAAAGTAGGTTTTGAGCACGAATTGACTATAAACTACATCTCCCATAATGCATTCCGATTGTTACCAGCCAACATTACGGCTTCTCTCCACTAGAGTGCAGCAGAGTCACCTCAAGCTCATTGTTAATTTTCCCAGCGAATAAAACTGAGACATCGACAAGCTAACTTCAAAATGTCTAAGAAAAGAAAAATCGATTTACAAGGAAGACTGTTTCATGAACGACGGGAAAACGAATACCCGTTTGTACTTCAAGGTGAAAAACCAGAATGTCTTTGTGTTCTGGGACCGTGTCCGTCGTGAAAGAATACAATATACGTTGGCATTTTGAAACCAAACACGGAGCTAAGTACCCAAATGTAGCCTTCAAGAAGAACAAAGGAAATGCTTGTCTGAACTGTCCGATCCGAAATGGCTGTGTGACTTTGCAACGTTATGTGACGTCACCGAGCATCTTGCTCAGCTAAATCAGAAACTACAAGGACGTAAACAAATCATCACCCAGATGTCCGACATGATCACAGCTTTCCAGCGCAAACTCGACCTATGGAAGAGCCAGGTGGTACAAAACAATCTCCTTCACTTTCCTCAGATCATCTCGGCCTCAGCTCCCGGTGATTTTTCATGTGCTCGGTTAATTACCAAACTAACTATTAATAAACGAGTTTGATCGGCGCTTTTCTGACTTTAAATCGCAGCACTCTGATTTTGACCTGATCTTTACCAATCCTTTCACCGCCGATGTCTGCAGTGCGCCCCACCGCCTTCAGATGGAGCTATTGAGCTTCAAAGCGACGGTGGCCTGAGAGCGAAGTTCCGTGATGTTTCAATCGAGGACTTTTACCGTCTACTGCCCCCTGATTTGATGCCACAGCTTCGACTCCATGCAGCGCGTGTTTTGTCCATGTTTGGAAGCACCCATCTGTGCGAACAGATGTTTTCAATAATGAATTTAAACAAGACCAAACACAGATCGCACATTACTGACGAAAACCTGCGCGCCGTTTTGCGGATTGCCGCAGCACAAGAACTAAAACTAGACATCGACTAACTGACCAATGGAAAACGGTGCCAGACACCAGGCCATAAAACATCGCTAAGCACGAACTAACTGAATTAAAATAGAATGAATGTAAAACCAAGACTAAGTATGCTAGAATATGCATATAGTTTATTGATTTTGCTTGTGTTTTGTTTTGTGTTTATTTACAGAACGGATGAATGAGGATGTGTGTGAGTTGGTGTCAGGGTGAAGAGGGATCAGTTTTGCCTTCAAGGACAGGCAACATCACCTAATTGTTTTGTTCTTATGTGAAAATACATGTTGGTTGTGTAATAACAAAAAAGTTTTGTGACTGAAGTTGAGAGTTAATATCAAAACTTGTTTTTATTATTTGCTTGCTTAGCTTTAAACACTGATTTAAGTATTGTAA
>CAEGAD010072937.1:0-14968 GCA_903067055.1 Poeciliopsis paucimaculata
CAAGCTCCCAGGCCTCTGGTAGAGGACCCGAGCTCAGAGGATAAGAACCACCCGCGGTGGGTGAGAAGGGAATTTTTTATATATGTATACATTCCTTATCAGAAATAGTGCTAAGCTGAACAGGTTAAGTGGCACAAAACGGCACAGTGCTATCTGACACTGTTTTTTGTTGTGTGCTGTTAAAACAAACCCTGTAGATGACATTTCTGCGCATGTGCGCTTTTGCACCTGCGGAGTACTTCACACCTCCGTAGGGTGGCTTCAAAAAGTCCCGGTGTGACAGACTCCGATCACTGGTGTCGTGTAAACGAGCGGCTGGAAAGTATTCGAAGTACATTGTATTTTTTTGTCGTTTTTTTCGTCTAACTTCTAGAAGGACCAAGAGCTGAGGTTCAATACACCTTGGCTGTGACTTGGCCCAGTTTCTCAAAAGTGCAAATATAAAATAACCTAACGTGAGAACAACAGCTTGAAAAAGTAGAAGCTAATGGCCGTTCAATCCTGCTTTTTGTGTTCCACGTCGAGTGCTGAATGATGCCTCCGTTCCATTACTGGAAGTGAAAGGGAAGCTCTTACACGACCGGGCCTCAGCAGGGAGTGAATCTTGAACTCAACGCTTTAGTAAGTTTATCTGAAGAAATGCTTTTGAAGGAGCACATTTCATAAACTTCATAGCAAAAGAGCAACTTGAAAAAAAGAGAGGCCTCTAAAATAGGTCAGTGTATACCTCCCCTGTCATTACTAAAGGCAATCTTCTTTTTTCACAAGTCTTGGTGAAACCTGAGGACATGAAAGTGTCTCATTAAAGACAGATTTCTGAGCTAAGCTTTTTTCTTTTTTTTTTTTTGCTTTCTTTTAGGTTTGGTAACTAATTAGGCTGCTTTCCAGGGAAGTGCTGCAGGAATGTGTGCGATAAAGAGGCCGAAGACAAATGCCGAAGAACAGAACGGATAGATAAACATTTCTGAACGGAACCGATAGGAGGATAATTTTTAACGAGAGACAATGGCGGCACGCGGCGCTTGCTTGAACAATAGAACAGAAAGAACGGTTTTTCATGTAAGTGTTTGATCTGTGGCATCCTCAAAGCTATTTTTCATCCAGATATGAATCCTTCATAAGTAAATCACTCTTTCTGCAGTTCACATAAAAAAAGAAAAAGAACACAGCCAGAGAGAAATTTGAGAAAACATAAAGCTCACACAGGTATGTGAAATAACTTCCAGGCCTCGCTTAAGCTGCACACGTACTACATACAGACCTGGCATCTCTGATCCTTATGGAGTCAGAAGTTAACATGTGGTTTTTATTGTTCATCGCTACCAGGTTAACATAAAAGACAAGCATTTCTCAACAACTATCTTACCAGTAAGGTTGAAGCTCAGTCGGATTGAGTAAATAATGTGAACACCAATTTTCAAGGCTTGCCACAGATTCTTAATTGGATTCAGGACTGGACTTAGAATGGACTATTCAAACAGGGACAGAGGTTGGACTCTTTAGGTACCACCCAAAGTGACTGAAACGTCAATAGATGTCATGTGAGGGTTGCCGTTTCTGTCCATGTGCGACGAGACGCATGTGCACCAATGTGCCCTGTTTTGGGGGAGTGGCCGGTACCTTCCCCATTTTTGCAGAAGTCTGCAATTGATGCTTCTCAGTCGGAAAGAAAGAGCGGCAAAGGAAGAGCCTGAAAACGCGTCCATTTTGACACCATATGAATCCATATACAGGTAGAGGGGCTCATCATTGCTAAGTGTTTCATAAACTTGTGAAAACGGTTAAAAAGATTCACTCATGAGGCCAACGTTGTAGTTAGAGGTGCATTAGGAATGCACTTTCTCTTTCGTCTCTTCTTCAGCAACTACTGCCAGAATACAGACAGGTTTTATCTTCAAAGCTGTCCGCTGAACTACTGCGCCTCAAGCGTACATGTAGCCAAAACATGGAGCCTTTAAATGAGAACACATGCCTGCCATGTATGGCTGGCAGGAATACAAAAAGGACACGTTAAGGTTGCAAATTACTTACAAATGTACTACTTTTTAAAGGCAAGAAGAATCAGAGCTACATAAAACAAATTACGGAGGTGTTGCTTTTAACTAGGATTACATTTGATAGTTAATATTGCAAATTTTTTTGTCTTTTTGGATCAAATTACTCTTGTAAAAGAGAAGAGGCTAGATGCACATGGCAATGTCATGTAGCGAAAGAGGTTTGTCAAGAAGAAGCAACAGAACATGTTTCTTTGTAAGTTTACGGACCAGCGCTGCACAAAAACACAATGTGATCTGAACCATTCCACTGTAGCCATGACTTTGTGACCTTAAAAGGTTTCATGCCAGGATTTCCCTTTATTTAGCTTCACTCATCTCCCTATTAACTTTCACCAGTTTCCCTGTTCCGTAAGCAGAGAGCCTCCTTTCCTTCAAAAATGGCTTTCTCCTTGACAAGAGCACAATTTATAGATCTCTGTCGCTTCATCGCCTAAAATCCTAACAAAATGCACTGAGGTTTGTGACATGACAAAGGTTTAAGTAGAGTAAATACTTTAATAAGGCATTGTACAGGACAACAAAAACATATGTAAAAGCGTGCAATGAAAAATGTACAGATTGTTGCTCTGAGTAAGTATATATTTTACCTCATGGTTGTCCACAATAGAGTTGCCTGCAGGTTTGTGAAACCTGCAGGCAACATATCAACAATATGCACATTGTTGATATGTACACAGTAAGGTGCACCCTAAAGATTTTCTTTTCTTTTCTTTTCTCTCTCATTCTTTATTTCTGTTGCCCCCACATACACTACAGACTGTGAAACTGTAAAATCTTATACCCTGCACACTCCATGAAGCGAAATGAAAAATGCTTTTTGGGTTTTCTTTTTTTTTTATTGCTGCTCCCCTGGCTGAAGTAGTTCAAGACAAGAAAGAGAAAATAAAACCTGATAAAAAAAAAATCCTTCCCAACAGCGAATCTAAACTTGACATGTTGTTCTTCATATAGTTTGCGATCCACACACAGAGTGTGTGACATTAAGAATGGCGTTGTGTTGTGTGGTGAGCTTGCGTTAAATTATTGCTTTAACGTTTTCTCACCTTCACTTAATGCCGTTTTGCGTCGTAAACTTTGTGTAAACAAAAGAATGGACCCCTTCCAAAAATAGTTTGTCTTGTTCAGTCAATTCTGGTTGAAGTCTTTTCGTATTCTCGGTTTATTCCTTGCTCATCAGGGAATATATAAAAAGTTTAGAAAAATCCTGTTCACTCATTTGCTTGCCATTAAAACCACAAACAAGCTCTAAAAAAAAATTTAAAAAAATCACTTAAGGAATCTTGTATTTTAACCAGCCACATCTTGCAACCAACGTCAACATCTGAATGCACAAAGTCTGCTCCTGCCACACAGAAATCACTTTTTTATACATATTTACACACACGTCACACTCTGATTGCGAGCGCTCAATTTATATGTGCCTCGCAGGTATAGTACCTCATGATTGCACAAATTATTTGCATGCATAAGTAGGGTATCGAGCACGGTCCCCATGAAATAAAATAAAACGAACCATTAGCATATTTTCAACGTCGGGCGCTTAATCACATCCGGCCGACACGGAGGCAGAAAACTTTCGCTGCGTGTGCCGTCTCAGCCAAACGGCACTTTCATCTTCCACTCTCGGTGGGGCATTTCAGAGCCCGTCCGTGCGCCGCAATATGGCGTCGTTTATGTGAGTGGAGCCGTGCTGCGACTTGAGCTGTAATGACACCACTATGAAGCGACTGCTGGACCGAGGCATGCGCGGTCACACGGACGGCAGGAGAACGCCGAGCGGAGGCGTTCAGAGGTTCCCTCTTTGTTGAGCTTTCAGCAGCGTCTCCCTGCATCTGCGACATCAGAGCAGCTGTTGTCGCCTTGCTGAGTTGCGCTCCTATGTTTTTGTTTCATCTCAGGCAAATAGCAGGTATTTTATTTTATTTTTTTTTGCAGCTGTAGCGGCCTCCTTGCTATACTAATTTCAGCCCATCTCGTTGCTATTTAACAGTAAAAGCCTTCCAGCAGTGCCGCATAAAGGAAATCCCGCTTGCTACATCTTTCCAATTGTTCGCTGAAAGAGTAAAAAAAAAAAAGGCCAAAGAAGGATTAATGGATATGCATAGAGGCCTCGGTGCAGGTGATGCAAACTGGGGACTGAACAGAACCACACGAACAATTTTCCAGCCCTTGGATGGAGTTAAAATAAACTGAACTTAATTGGAAATGGGCCACGTTATATAAAGCAGAACATTTAGGCTTTCTGTGGCTCTGCCTGAAGGGCTTTTATGCATCAAATCGATATCAAGAACTAGTGATGATGGCAGAAGCCCCCCGCACCCACAATCCCTCTCTGCTGCATCTACTCACCGTCTTAGAAAATATAAGATTTAAACGCATCGACACAGACACCTGCAGCTGCCAGTAAGGACATGTAAGGCACACCAAGACAAAACTTTGTGGTGTTAGGACTGGTTCTCAATGCCTGTGACTGAGCTGTGATGACACTGCTGTGCACATCGGCAGGTGGCTGGCGGAGGCTCGCACAGTCATCCAGAAAACAGCAAACAGAACTGGTGACGCTAAGCTCCCACTTGTCCTCTCATTGCTAGTGCGGTTTCATTATCCAGGACATCTAGCTGCGTTTTTAAAACGACACAAAAAAACCTGCAAATTAAACCAAAACGGTATTTGATACAAATTGTTTTGACAGATATCTAAGCTGTGCTTAAGGGAATAAAAGACTAAATACACATAATTCATTACAAAATTTGGGGAAAAAAAGTCTAATGTGCCTGTTTTTGGACAGTTGGGGCATCGAGAGAGAACCAGTATGTGCAAGGGGCAAACATGTAGACTTCATGCTGAAATCCCCGGTTGGGATTTGGAAACCCGGGTCTTCTTTCTGCAAGGCAAGTGTGCCACTGTGCAGCCCAATTTATTAACAATTATCTAAAAAAAAACATGCATTATTAGTTCTAAATCAAAGTAGAGAGCACTAATACAACACTTCAATAAAGATGAATACAACACTTCAATCAAGATGACTAACCGGACTTCTAATCTCTAAAGTATTCTGGTACAGATTAGCTGCTGTGTTTGGGATTTTTGTCACATGACCCAATTTCTGCAAGACAGACGGCCTTACGTTTCACTCTGGATCGTTTTGACACAGAAAAAAAAAGCCACGGTCGACTCAGTTATTGCATGGCGCTCGAATCCTGAAGCTGCAAAACAAGCCAGGATCATCACCATGCCTGACAGTTGGTGTGGAGCGTTTGTGCTGACGTGTGGCGTTCGGTTTTCACAGAAAATGCCGGAGAGCATTTTCGCCAAACGGCCCTTCTTTGTTCCCATTTGTCTTACTTGTTCTCATTTGTCCGTAGAGCCCGAGATGCAGTCTTTGAGTTTTTCACAATTTCTTTGACCACTGCAGGCCTGACCTCAGGGTAATTTTGCTGGGACATCCCCTACTGGGAAAGACCGGCAGCTATCTTCATGCTTCTCACTTGTGAATGATCATTCACTCTGTAGAGTTCTTCCTGGAAAGATAGGAGGCAACACACGTTTCCTCCTATCTCCTGTCCTCTCTCCTTGGCATTGTGTTGACTCCTCACACAAGTGTGTCTTATAGCTGCAAACTGTTTCAACTCCTAATGGGTTAAAAAAAAAAAAGATCAGTTGCAACAACTTTAAGAAAAATCAGACAAGATTTACAATGCCCCTGACATGCAATTTTTTTGTGACTTGTGATGCATCGTCCTCTACATGCTGACATGGCTTACCAGAGCTCTATCTGGATGAACGAGAGTAGTTTTGACAGGCGGCTTTATTTCCTGCTATGAGTTATAAGTGTCACAATCACTTCTAAGGTTTGTTTGACAGCCTTTATTCATAACCTCACCAATTAATTTTCTCAATACTGCTGAACATGACTGGATTTTATATATATATATATATATATATATATATATGAAAAATCCCAGTATTTTCACAATATAACATGCAGCTGAGATGTCTCAGGTTGTTCACTGGCGATCAACTAGGATATTGCTTCAAACTGAGTCGTTTTAAATTACCCGGCAAACACATTGCCCAGATCCAAAATGACCGTAAATGGAGTCTTTCTCGCATGTCACCGTGGCTACAAAGCTACGTAGATCAGCAAAAAATAGATTCAATGATTTCTACTGCAATCCCAGAAGACAGAGCCCAGCCAGGTCAGCTGTGTGTATTTAGTGCATCCCAAAGCCAGCTGTGATGTGACCATACCACATATAATATAATTGATGAAAGGCCAATGCTGGACGTTTGTCAGTAGATCATATCATACATAACATTTAACAGTGCTTCATCAGTTCCAGTTGGATGTCGTTGACAGAAGGAAATGTTCTCTTGTGCCGGTTTGGAGCTATTTGTAGGATTGTTTGGGCAAAGATTCCAGATTATTTTCTATATAGTAACAAAAACTCCAAATAATACATATATCACAGTGCAGTTTGCATTAGACAGACTCTATATTCCAGCATAGTTAACTTCTTCCTCAGCCAGCTGCAAGTCCAAATCGTAAGTCCAGTGAAAATCAGTGGGATTTACTGAGCAGACATGCATGTCGGCATCTAAACTCTGAAATCCAGCACCAGCTGTACGCAGCTTTGAGATCCGACATGCTTCAGTGAACAATCATATCTTGTTGATGACAAATCTTGCTTTATTGAAGTTTTTTTATTATTATTGTTATTTTCCTATTCTCCTAGGTGGTCCTCTTAAAAAAAAAAAAAAACACTACAAAGCCGAAAATAAGATTTGAGCCCTGAAAGCAACTCAACCCACCAGAGACAGGCTATGATAGGAAACAAACATTTTCTATAAATAATAATCCATCTGAAATGGGAATTGTCAAGATACACTAAAACAGTTTGCACTTATTTTTTTCCTATAACTGCAGTGAGATTCACTAAAGCTTTTGTTTTCCTGCCTTCAGTTTGCAAAAATAATTTAGATGCCTTAACCTCTTTTTTTTTTTTTTTTTTTTTTTTTTTTTGTTGCATTTTTGCATTAGATTAGTAAACATTGGGGTTTTTTTGTGAACTGGAAGGAAAATTCCCTTTTGCATTACCAAACTAGTAGTAAACAGAGAAGAAGCCAGGTAACTCTGGAGGAGCTGCAGAGAATTACAACTCAGGTGAAAGCATTTAGCCAGAGCTACAATAGGGGAGAGTTAGATCAAATTCCTTTTGTTTTTCTAATGTGGTGTAGTCCAAATCCAGGCCAAAAAAGTAACTGAGAGTCTTTGGCAAGACTTCAAAGCTGATGTAAATATATGTTCTCCATTTAATCTTACTGAACTTAAACTGTTTTGCGAAGAGGAATGGGCAACAAATTCAATCTCTAGGAGCAAATCTGGTCGAGATACACTAAAAAGTTGACTTTGTAGTAAGAGGCTTGAAATACATATGCAAGATTTCCCCCAGAAAACTTGCTAAGTCTGGTGGTTTGGGCGCTCGGGCAGTCATTCGTCCAGCTGCGTGCTGTGTTTTTGAGTTAAAAAATGTTTAAAAATGGTAGGAAGTTTGAAAATATCACTTAATAATTATGCGTTATTGGAAGATTGGAAGATGAATATCTGAACACCAAGTATTACGTCTCAAAAAGAAATGCAAAGTTTAAAAAAAAAACTTAAATAAGGAATGCTTAGCCTGGTGGGGGTGCAAGCAAGTAAAGCCTGGTGGCCCGCCAGGCTTATAATACACTTGGGGAAACCCTGTAACATGCACAACAAATTTTTCCATCTACTTCACAATTATGCCGTACTTTATGCTCGTATATCACATAGGTAAGTTTGAGGTTGTAATATGACAAAAGGCAAAAAAAAGGGGAGGCGTTAAAGGATTTATAATACTTTTGCCATGCTCAGTCTTGTCAGTGCGGTGATTCCAGTTCTTAAAACACCAGTTCAATCTAAAGGTAAAATCTTCTGAATGTAATCTTTTCATCATGGAGTGAGCTTCTTTTCTCCTAATGGTCAGACATGGCTGCCATAACACCTCAAACTCCCATCGGAGCACGCGTCATCTGCGACTCTTTAATTTCCTCTGAAGCAGCTTCCTCGAGTTATCTACTTCCCGCGGATCCCGTATGAAGCTAAGCCTTGCATGCTTGTCAAGTCGCCGCATTGTAATGGCTCTGCCTGGAAAAGCTGCCGCATTAAATCTGTCTCACCTTATTCAGTAACAGGAAAAGGCATTACAGACTCTCTCATCCTTTTGTGCTCCTCTCCAATGGGAACACATAAAGCATGTATTGAAATGTTACTTTTGGTAATTTGCAAGAATTATGATAAGAAAAAAGATGACAAAATCAGACCCTCTGCTCTAAAAGTGTTCTGATGAACAAGATGATTGCTCTTGTGTGGGCACTCTCAGCTTTTACCAACTTATTATGTAGTTTAAGCAACAGTAGGCTTACTGTTAGAGTCACAAAGGGTCATTTACATCATCTTACTGCACAGAAGGCTAATAAATGTCAAGAATGCCTTATTTCTTATAGTGTCTCCAGGTTGTAATCAGGATAAGTGAAACTTAAATTATACTAATTCAAAGCTTTTAGTCTGGGCTTCAAAAGTGGTCAGAAAATGAGCACATTTATGCATCGTATCGCAAATGCTAAACATCTAAGAATGTTTATTGCGATCTAAAAAAAAAAAAAACATCTGGACTTATCACCAGTTTTTCAAAAATCACAAATTTGAAAAAACAAAAGTGCAAATGTATGTCCACGGCAGGCAGAATTGCTTAAACTTATATCCCTACTGCTACGCTGTTTTTATTTGCCCATGTACATTTTCGTATCTAAAAACAAATCGAAATGTGAAGAATTTAAGCTTGTCTTGCGAAGCCTCTTGTCGCATTTAAGTAGCACGTGTCCCTTTTGACTCGCCATTGTTTTGGATGGCATGTGTGGACGGAGCATGCAAAGAACGCTCCGTGGTGTTTCAGAATGGACTACCTTACTGTTGTCTTGGCGGCTCCATTCAGACTCCATAAAGTGTGACAGGACTAGGAAAGTCACCGCAGAAAACTCTCTGAAAGTTAGGGTTCGAAAATAAAAAGATCAATGAACGCATTTCCAAAAACATATTGATATATAAAAAATGACTGAGACATTAACAGTTAGACTCCTCTTGCATACTTATAAGTGACCTTGAAATAATAATAATAATAATAAAATTCACAGCATAAGAGATACTCACAGTAGGATGCTTTGGACAAAAAAGGTTTAAGCCTTTTTGAGTTTCAAAACTGTGAGTGCTTTGGAACTAATGTTTCATTTATTATTATCACCAGCAAACTATAAAAGATTTTCTGTCTGATGACTCACAGCAAATGGGAGCATGTGATTGCAGAGCATATCAGATTCGCCAAAGTGCAATGAATTAATGTCCAATCCATCTTGGAAAATGCCTCAAAGACCAACTAAAACATGTTTTATTCGACGTCGTAAAGGCCAGATGATACAAAACGAATTTAGACATTATCAATAAGCACTTCTAATGGACAAAATCAAATTTATCTCGGCTCTTTATGAAGTCCGACAGCCATTCAAGACGAATAGGAAGCAGTAAGGTCAGAACATATGCCTGAATAACAGGTCGGCGCTCGCTGTGATTCGTTTAATAAACACCGTAATGATAAATTATCCAGTCTGTTTCTTCTTCGGTGATGCAGCAGAGAAACTGCTGAAGCTCAATAGTTTACAAATTAAACGCTTAACTTCCTGTTTTTGTCCTTCTTCATCTGTTGCTTCAGATACTTATATTTTTAGTAGTTTTTTTCTTTCTTTTTTTTTTTTTTCCCCAGCTGAACCCAATTTGCATAAATTCACACTTAATCAGAATCAGGGAGTCTGGATATAATTGTTCAGTTCAGTTTGTTAAAAGCAGTAAGTGCAATCTCTTACTCGGGATTTCGCCTCTGACTCGGACTTTGCATTTTCTATTTGGGCTCTTCAAGAATGCAATGCCCTGTTTGATTGATGGAGCTTCCTAAGTGGTCTGCGTATGTATGGGACTTTGTGGTGAATTATTGGTTGCTCATTATCATGATGGCAGCATATCTGAGTCATGGTGCCGTGAGGAGCAGCAGTAGTAGCTTATCCATCGAACGTCGTTCACATAAACCGGTGTGGACTGGTAATCAGAGAGCTTGAAGGAGAACTTGCATGCGGTGGGGCTGCTGTGGCTGCAACAGTTATGATTTAATTGATGTCAGGTCAAATGCTGTACCAATATAACGCAAACAAACTTTGGCTACTTTGTGAAAAGCAGCTCAAATTCATACAATTGTTGAGTCGCCAAACTGATGGTGAAGATCTAAAAACCTTCCAAATTTACAGTGAAATTCTGCACACAACACCTGAGTGTAAAACATTATATAAGACGTTTATATTCCCCCCAGGCAAGAGTCGCATGCGGCAAACATTTCAACCAAAAATAACCTCTACCCTCTTGAAGACCGTTGTCACATCAAATCCCCACACAGCCAAGGTGATGTATAACACTAAAAATGCCTGTTGATGTAAGTTCAATACATTCCAGTGATTATGCTGAAAGTTTAGTGGAAACATGCTTGCTTTAGTTAGTTTTCTTCCAAAGTACCTTTATATCACCTCTTCGCTTGCCTGTTGACTTTCTACGCAAGTCCATTTGATTCTCATCTCCCTTCACTAGTCGGTCTGGGATTTCTCCCAGTGTGCTGGATTTCTCCTGTAGAATTACAACCGGACCAATCGGTGAACAGAAGAAGAAGTTGTAAATGATGATGTTGATTTTCTGCACTGTTTTAGCTTCTCAGGTTGTCTGCAGCTTTAGTAATGGCAGCAGAGGAAGTGAAGGAAACCATTCAGTCCATGTTGGCTGAGCCAAAATGAAAAGATTTGTACTATTTTATTTGCTGCTAAAGGTATAAAAGTTGAAGCTGCCATTTTCTTGCGCATATTTCCTCTGTTAATGTTTTATTACGGACAAGAATGTGGAAAGTGAAGCTCATTATTCACCCACAGCGTTATAGGTTGTAGGGATTAGTGCCGTAGATGAAGTCACTACATTTTTTGGATGCCCCAGAGCCTTCCGTTTCTTGTTGTGTTTATTATTTTGGCGCCACCTTAATATGAGTGAAGCATATGAGCAGTAGAGTTGCTTCTGTCCAGAGTGCCACAAACCAATAACATGATTACGCAGCGATGATCATGCCAGACACAGTCTCAATCTGGTCATGTGTATTTAGGGCTAAGTGCTAAAGATCAGGCAGACTGTCATTTTTGGTCAGGCTAATGGTCTGTTTCTTACCTCTGCAGAGTTATATCTCTGCCATCTGCTGCATGCAGCCTCTCTCTCAACACCTCACCTCTCTCCCTGGAGCTGGAAACGGGCAAATGGCAGAGCGAGAGGCTCTCCTGGCAGCTGAGCGCAGGACCGGGCGCACGTGGACTCACACTTCACACTCCAGCTCTGACTGTTTTTATAACTTTTTATTTATTTATTTTTTTAGTTTGTCCTCATAAGGCGAACTGGCACCGTCTCCAGATGGACACACAGCCTGCAGCATTTATCAACAACAACAGAAACATGAACGTAAACGTAAAATAAGTTTTGCAGTTGATGGATCAATGTCAGGTTAGAGGTTTTCAAAAGATAATCAGAAAAAACCCCCCAAAAAAACAAAAACGGTATACTTGCAGAGACCAACGCCGAGGAGAAGCAGTCAGCGTCTCAGTCTGTGAAGTTTTTGACACACGGTCACAGACAGATTGTTCCTTACTCTAAAAGAAAACTCTGAGTACAAAGAACATATCCGGCAGTTTAGGTTGGAAATGAGATACACGTTTTAATATAATAAAAACTAAAAGTTATTACATTCTGTTTTACATTTATGTTAGTAAACACATTGTGATTTTTTTCTGCGTCCTGCTAACCTGATATTAATAAGCAGCTAAAAGGTCCTTTCCATAAAGGTGTCCAAAAATGATCTAGAGGACATAGTAAACGTTTAATGAGACCAAACGTTTAACTTTTGAGCTTGCGGTGTGTGAGAGAAAACTAAAACTACACATCAGCAAAGTGAAACATGGCATTGGCAGCCTCATACTGTGGCAGGGTTTTCCTTAGTGTATTATAAGCCTGGCGGGTCACCAGGCTTTACTTGTGCCCCCATCAGGCTAGCCATTGTTAATATATATATATATATTTTTAATGATTGCCTTTTTTTTTTTAAGACCTTATAGTCTTAATCTTCCAGTCTTCCAAAAATGCATAACTAACAAATAATATTTTCAAATTTCCTGTCAACTTTAAACATTTTTTAACTCAAAAACACGGCGGGTAGCTGGATGACTGCCGGGCTTAGCAAGTTTTCTGTGGGGAAACCTTGTGTGGGGATGTTTTACTTCAGCAGCTTTGATGGGAAGCTGGATAGAGCCAGTAGATGTTGCAAAAAGGAACCAACACTGGAACTGAGCTTTATTTTCCAGGATGGCAACAACCTTATTATTTCGCACATAATAATCAACAATGTTTTAACACTTCTCAGATCTACTACATTTTTTTGTTGCTCTATTGCAAAAAGGCCCAATAAAATAAAATAAGATTTGAGCTTTGCGAAGTGACTAACTGAGGATAAATGCTTTAGCTCGACTCCAACTGTCCAGGAAGCTTTTATAAAGCTATGCTTTCCAGTTATCAGGGCGCAGTTTTCACACTCTCCTTGACCCGCGAGCATTGCCAAGGTGAAATACAGAAGGTTACACATGTGTACTACAACCCCCAGGAGGAAAATTATAACAATCTGGCACACTGGCCAAACCAGGCCTGCAGGCATGGAGCCATATCACTCATTTTCGCTCGTGTACGACAGCCAGGGCACGGTGCCCTCTCTGCAGCCTCAGGAATACAGTATTGTCGCCCCACTACGAATCAGATTGTGACTCGGCTCCCGTTTGCACAGAAACCCGTACAATGCATCCATACTGCATGTGAGGAGCTGAATGCTGCTGAAGCGATCCTCGACTCTCCAGCGCCAGAGGAGCCATGCTTCCTCTGAGGAGCAGAGCAGTCGGACAGCTAAGGCTTCGTCTTTGCGACTCTGCCTTGATGTACTGCGAGCTTATGAGGTAAGACTGGCCACAGAGCGTTATGATTCCAGAGCCAATCGTGCACTAAATATTCCTGATACTGGTCCTGGACTTGGCTGGCTCCTATTGCGTTTTGCTGGCAATCTGGCAAACCGATGATGCCAGGTCTGTGGTGACACAGCTGAAGAAAAGCAAAGAACAATCAGCAGCAGCAGCTAAGTGTGGATTTGACTCAAATCGACGGGTTTAGCGTTCGTGAAAGGAGGAAAATCACGGCACCAATTTACATTGGTGGGATTTACGGCAAGCTGTCACACATTTAGTATGGGCCATTATGTTCTCAGTCTGTAATTATTCATTTTTCTTTGCATTTAGTTTTTGATTTTTGGCACTCACTTGAGTGTTTTGTTATTTCACCTCCATTTAGACAGAAAACACTCAGTGAAACTGAACAGCAATACCGATATATTAACGCATAAAATAAAATTAAGAAATTTAGCATCACAGAAAGAATCTGAGTAAATAGAAAAGCAGTATTCAAGTGAAAATTTTATTAATTAAAAAAAAAAGAAGTATTGTTACTATGAATGGGCTAAATGTTTTGGGTTGTTTGGTGTGTTTTTGTTGTGTAGAATCAGTAAAAAGATAAACACACACAAATCTCCAAAAGAAATATATTATGCCCCAGTCAAACGAAAATTAAAAACAAACACACAATGTCAATGACATCCAAAGGAGTTGCAAAGTCTTTGCTAAGGCTTCTGAAGTTCAGCGAACCAAAGTGAGCCATAATTCTAAAAAAGGAGAAAGCAAGGACAGTACAATCCCCAGGAGATCCCGGCCCAATAAAAGCGCATTTCCATTTAGGAGGCAACCATGTCTAAAACACTGCTAACTGCAGGTACAATCAGGTCAGTTTTGATTATTCTACTGTATGAAACAGTATTAAAAAAAGGCATCTTGATAGTGTTCCTAGGCAAAACCACCACGGGAACAACAAAAACAAAAAAAGAAACAAAACCAGAGATCCCTCTCACTAAGACCAACACAGCATTTTGGAGAAGAACATAATGCCTATAGCTGGACGCGGTGGTGGTGGTGGTGTGGTGGTCCGGAGCTGCATTACTGCTTAAGGACCAGGATGACTTGCTTTGGTTGAACCATGAAATCTGCTGAGTAGCAGAAACTCCGAGGCATTCCACCAAGCACTCATGCAGGCTTGATAGAAAAGGAAGAAAGAAAAGAAAAGAGAAGGTTTTTGAGAGTGTCCTAAAAAGAATATGAATTTAAATCAAAATGACATGCTGTCACATCACTTTAAACAGACTGTTCAAGCTCAAAAACCTCCCAGTGTGGCAAACCCAGCCAAAATAAAACTTCTTCACAGTACAAATCTCATTGTATGATGGGAGATGTTGGTGCCAAGGGTGGTAAAAGCAATTAGTAGATGTTGGGGAGAGAACAGATTTTTTGTAAAAAAAAAAAAAACATAGGCCGGTTGCATGTGGTTAATTTGACCCAGGTTACATACATATACATATATATAAATAAATATATATATTTATTTTATATATTTATATATAAAATAAATAAAATAAAATATATAAAATATTTTATATATTTAAAATAAATATATATTATTTATATATATAATAATAATAATAATAATTCCCTTCTCACCCACCGCGGGTGGTTCTTATCCTCTGAGCTCGGGTCCTCTACCAGAGCCCTGGGAGCTTGAGGGTTCTGCGCAGTATCTTTGCTGTGCCTAGAACTGCACATTTCTGGACTGAGATATCTGATGT
>CAEGAD010072943.1:0-14241 GCA_903067055.1 Poeciliopsis paucimaculata
AAATCTATCTATCTATTAAACTCTCCAAACTAACTGTCTCAAACTAAATAACCACTATCCAAACTCTGCTATCCAAATTATCAAAACTCTATCCACTCTCTCAACTGACCGCAACTCGCCTACAACAACCCACATTTTGAATGGAGCCTGTGGGGTTTATAAAGCTGTCAAACCCCGCGCCAAAATCTGAGCCACTTCCCGAAGCAGTCACGTGGTACAGCCGGGCAGCGAGGCTTCGGACGTCATTGTTTTCGGCTCCTCCCCTAAATGAAGCAAGCTTCGATATGCGCTTTACGGAAATGCCCCCTCCATTACTCGACACACGCCTCCAAGCCTCGGCACATCACGTAACATCACTAATATTTACACTGACTAAAAATATAAACACAGTTTTGTTTTTTCTTTATGAGCTGAACTCATAAAGAACGGGACACCATTAAAACAAGGGTGTTCAAGTCCAGTCCTCGAGCGCTACCATCTTGCAACTTTTAGAAGCGGCCTTTACTCCAACAGACTGGGATCAGCTCTAAATAGGACTGGTAATGAGGCACTCATCTGATTCAGGTGTGTTGGAGCAGGGATGCATCTGAAAGTTGCAGGATGGTAGCTCTCGAGGACTGGACTTAGGCTCCCCTGATCTAAAACATTTTCCTCATATAAAAAAATAATCTAATCAGCATACCAAGATGCTGATTAGACAGCATGATTATTGCACAGGTGTACTTTAGCCTGGTCACAATAAAAGGTCCATCAGAAATGGGAAGCTTTCCTTTGAAACCAGTCAGTACCTGGTGTGATGGGACAGTCAGAATTTGAGCTGTGTACATACTTCATCTTCACTGATGTTTGTGTCGTCTTGTGGAGAACTAACAAGCAATGCCTTGCATTACATTGGACACCTCACTGCTTCATTTTGTTGGTTTTCAAAATGAAAGCATAATAAGCTGTGCTGCTTCATGGGTTGTTGTATTTTGTTAGGCCTCAGGTATAAAGTGTGTGCAAAATATGCGCCACCACATTTTACGCACAGGTTGGCTTGTTTAAGAATGAATGTGGTGTGAAAGTTTGCGCTAAATAGACTGAAATCCGACTCCATGCAGTGTTGAGCATTGAGCAATAAATCTTTTTTTCTTTTCTTTTTTTTTTTATGATTCACTAGCAAGAGTCACGCCACAAAGATATAAGTTAAAAAAATTATTGATGAACGGATGAGGGATGAAGGGATGGATACTTGTTCACAAACTTTGTATGGCTTGTGAGGATGAGGATGAAATTAGATCATGGTAGTTAGTGTAAGATGGCTATCTCCTGCCACTCAAAGAAAACCACTCTGCACTGTCTTGGAGTGCTGCTTGCGAGTGAAAGGGGGAGGCAAAGTGTGAAAGCGGTAACAGAAATACATAATTAATAAGTCCCATTATTGCTTTGATTTTAATGGCATGTTTTGCATCCAGTGAAAACAAAGATGCTAACTGGACAACATGCTGGCAATATTGTGATATTTCCGCAGTCATGGTCTTGACCGGTCTTGAAATAAAATCCAGAGTCCTCAATGCCCAAAACCGGTCAAAAGAGGTCTCGAGACCAAGACCTGCCTTGAGTACTTCAACACTACCTTCTCCTGAACTTAAGTTGACACATTAACCTCATTTCTAATGTTTTATTGTTCAAAACTTAAATTATTAAACTGAACTAATTTATATTCACACAATTACATACCACACACAAAAAATAAAATTCAGAAAACCTCAGTTGAATGGTAATAGTAAATTTCCTCAGTTTCCATCACATAAAGATGTAACTGCATATTGGTCTGTGCGTCAAATCACAAAAAATACACATTGTGTCCTTTTGTTCTCAATGAAGAGGACAACGAGGCTGGATCAGTCATCCCCTACTCCAAACAGGTCAGGTATGAGTATACTTAAAGTGGACAAGGTGTAGATAATCACACATGAACATAAATAGCTGTGTAACTGAGCATAATTGTGCAACAATGGCAGCTTTGTCACCACTGGAGGTCATTGCCACTGGAAGCATTCGGAGGGAGTGTGTGTTCAGAGATTGCACTGGCCTGTTCTCACATGATGATGAGTGGCTTATCAGCTGGTTTAGATTGGCCAAGGCAATTTTGCTAGAGCTGTGCTTGGAAGTGGCCTCTGCATTGTAGCCATTAAAATAGGACGTTACTGATGTATTAAAATTGATAGGTACACTTAATGATATTGTGTTTGCCATTAGGTAATACATTCAGCACATACCTTTATTTTTAATCCTTTTATTAAAAGCCAATTATTTCTTACTTTTGTTTAAGTAGAAATGTTAATGTGATACTTTTGCTTTTACTAGATTAAATTTTTTGTCTGTTTATTTGTACTTTTAATTGAGTACACTGAATACTTTCTCCACTTCTGGTGGCGTACTGCATAATATCGTAAATCTCCGTGGTGTCTCTCCTTGATGTGGGTTCCCACGACGATGATCCGGACTGAGCTGAGCTGGCAGCTATCATTGACCTGAATGCAGCAGCGAGACAACATTGCAGAACAATGTGGGTATGTTTGCACAAACTGTTTCTTTAGTGACTCACTGTCACTCAGAAACCTGTTGGTTTATTGTTGATTAGTGCAAATGTCTGTCATAGATTGGACAATTTATTTTTGTGACTACAGCACAGTGTAATGAGCACTTGGCTGGTCTGATGCCCACCTCCATCCGAGGCCTGCGGTGCCTCTGCTGTAGGCTCCTCCTGTTGACAGGTGATGTGGATAGACTGCCTGCAGAACCAGGTTTTTTGGGGTGTCTGGTGCTGCATTCCCCAGTTTCTACTTGAACTGATATTAAATATAAACACAAGTAACTCTGTGTTCACTCTGCTTAATGTCGAAACATATTACATGATTAATTCCTTGTAACTACATTAGTAAACATGTTAGATTCCCCTTCATGTGCTGGTATAATACCAGAGAACGGTGTTTTCCCGATCACTGCAGCAACTCTTTCTTGAGTTCTGCTAAACTTGGGCCGCCACCTGTTGCTAAAACACTCTGGCAATGTGCAGAAACCTTTTTCTTGACATGCACCTTAATGTGGGACATTTTTTTTTATTTTTTTATTTTGGCCAGTGACCTTAATTCTGCTCCTGCTGCTGTGAGAGCATTTGATGCCTTCTGCCACTCCATTTGCTTTAGTAAATCCAGAGGAGTGACTTACAAATTTCTTAGCTAAACCTCTGATACCAAGACCTCTATTTCACATTCAGTCAGGGCCGTGCAGAGACCTGTGGAGGGGCAGGCACTCAAAGTTAAAAGGGCACATTGAACAAGATCTTAAAACACCGTACAACAACATAGCAACAACCCATATTAATCCAGAATTGAATTGGATTATACTATATCTTTGCCATCATGTGGGGAAATGCAAAGCAAATGTAATATATTTTCCCCAACAGGTATAATGTTTCTGTTTCTGCTGCTGACAGTCCTGGAGGGCTGAGCTGATCTGAGACTGAAGCTGTTAAACAGACCAGAGGATAAAAGGTCGCTGGTAATTGTAGAGCAGCGTTTCTCAATTCCAGTCCTCAGGCCCCCCTGCTCTGCATGTTTTAGATGTACCTCTATTCCAGAACAGCTGATTCAAATGATTGCATGATCATCAAGTGTTACAGAAGCCTGTTAGTCACCCACATATTCAATCCAGGTGTGTGGCATAAGGGAAACACCTAAAACATGTAGGGCAGGGGGGCGTGGTGACTGGAATTGAGAAACACTGTTGTAGAGGAATATAATTATGTTAATAGTTAAAAATTAGGTTGTTTGTTTGATTCACACCAAGATAGGTTTTAACCTAAAATAAATGTACTGTGTCAAATGGCCTGGGTCAATCTAACCTAGAAGTCAGGAAGGAATTCAGATTTGGAGAGATGTGGGATAACAAAACTGTTAGTTTAAATTGTTGTGCAAGAAAGTTCTAGTTCCCGACCTTTCCCCAGCTCGCCTGCAAAGGAACTGGGCTGGAGGCCAGTACATGGGAAATGATCTCTGTTTGGACAGACGAGGAACAAACAATTTGACTAGCAGTTGTCTGAAATGGAGAGGATGTTGAGGTCGAGACTTCTCTGATTTTTCCAGGAGGCCAACCCCTAATTCTCGGAACTTCCAATACACATCCAGCATAAAACAGAGCCAGAAGTGCTACGCAATTGAAGGGAAAGAACGCCATTGGTCAAAGCTTCCCAATACACACCAGCAGAGCTGGGACTCCATAAAAACTCCATAATAAACCTGAATTACCTCTCATAGGCTTCACTTTATCGATATTTAAACAAGTTAGTGATACTGAGGTTCTTACTAGGAAGGGTTTTGGGGGGCGGGTTGGGTTGGGTTTGTCTAAGGCCCCATATTACCTTGGGTCGGCCCTGCATGAAAGCCGCTGCAATGCGCATCTCTGGAATCTATCTGGAATCTACCTGGAATCCCCTTGGTGTCAGTCCTCCAATGCTTTGGGGACATTTTGATTAATTTCATTGTGGCATGTTTGGCTTTATGCTGCGGTTCTAATTATTGCTCCAGTATTTTTTCTTATGTTTATTTTGTGAACTCTAAATGCTCTGGCCCGAATCTTCCTTTAACATTTGAGGTTGTGCAGTAACTTCTATTTACAGCCGCTCACCTCCAGCCCAGATCCCATCAGCAGTGGCTTTAACCCACCAGGTAGTAACGTTAAGGAGAAGCAGAGCGAACAGTCAGCCAGTGGGTGGTACGAGGTGGTACCGGGTGGTACGAGGTGGTACCGGGTGGTACCGGGGCTTTGAGCTGCGTCGTGACTCGCGGTGACAGTCGGTACCGTGTCTTATATCAGGATGTCTGATATAAAGACAGACATTCTTTCTATCTGTCGGGGGGACCGACTCAGACTGCCTGTAGAACCTTTTAGCTAGCTTTCAGCAGAATGATAAAGTTAAAGTCAGAAGTTTTCTCTGCAGCCAAAACTTTTCTGTGTTTAGGAAGGAGACGGGTTTTTTCTGCAATTGACAGGACAATTCTGAAAATAAATAGAAACAGGTTTTCTAACATCAACATTAGACCTATGTTTTTATTCACAAACCAGGCTATGAAAAAATATTCTTGCCCCATAATTTGATAGTTGGAGTCGCAGATTCGTCCCCCTTTTCCTCACTATGGACCCGGAGTCTGAAAACATCATGGAGGCAGAAACTGAGTCAATATTAGACTGAGGGCCAGACTAGTTTATTTTGCTAAATTATTATATTTAGATAAATATTATTGCTGATGGGCACAAACAGGCCTTCTGATGTGCAGATTAAAAATAATAATAATTAAAAGTTGTTTTGTTTTTTTTGAAAAAAAAAAAAATCAAAAGGGGCACTAGGGGCAAGGGGAAGGGGGGGGTGATACTGAATTTTCTGTCTTTCTAACTGCCTTCACAGTAACTTGGACACAAGATGGAGGCCTAGGCGGTAGTTTACTATTTTGCATATATTTATTTTAAAAAGTTTTGTTTTATCAAATCTTTTTTTAAAGTTTTGATAATTAATGCCTGTTAACATTTATCATAGGTTATAATTTCTTAGTCAATGTCAAGTTGTCATAACAGACATTTTAAACAATGCTAACTTTGCATTAGAGGTGTCACAATTTATTGAATGACATTTAATGACAACAGTCATGTTCCTGATAGTGTCATGTCAATCTTATGCACAAAAAAGTGTTGCCATATTATTCTTATGTACATTATTTCCCCCAAAGATAAAAAACAGTTACACAAAGTGCAATTAAGAGTTCAGGATGTGAGTTTTTTTTAAAAAGTGAGCTTCTCAAAAAGGTCACATTTGTAAGTCACTTCTATCAAAATTGCAACATTTGTAAAATTTTTAGCTTATGAGGTTCGTTTTCAAACTGGCAAATGATCCAAACTAATCAAAAACTGTTCGATTAGTTTGGATCCCTCACCTGTGGTGGCAATGAACCAAGAACTACTGAAAAAAAACGACAAAAAACTTTTTAAGTACACCAGCAAATCTTCCTTCTTCACAAAATATGAAAAATGGAGTTGTATCAGATTTTAGCAGTTGTAGGATTTTTCAATAGATATACCGTAAATTTCAAAGATGTTACTTTTTCCCTCACTTTGAACGCTGCTGTCTATACTAAGGTTTGGATAATGTGTGTTCTTTTTTTATGCCAGCAAAGCATTTCGTCACATAACAGTAGACCAACCAATTGATGAGTAGTTTGGAGAGGTCCAATAAAATTGTGCATGGAATCAAGAGCATTTTCACAATTCAGTGCCCAGTATTGTAAATCCAGTAGCGCCTACAGCTGTGCGCACTGTCTGTACCTTCAGATGTTCCTTTAAAAGTCACTGAATTTTTTTTATTATCAAACCATCTTTGCTTTTAACAACATCGTTGGATAAAAAAAAGGTATTTTGTGTTGAAATATTGTGTATATAGCCCACATCTGTGAACTACATATTACTATGCATTGAAGCTAGCAAAAAGGAGAGCAGAGTTTCATGTCACCTGAACCTGGGAATCTCCATCCTCCACCTCCCATAAATCACATTGGCAGGCTTTTCTTTCCTATCTTTATAATTTAGTATACTTTATTAGATAAACGATTAGATCTGCTATTTTTGTGAACCAATGCGCATATGGCACATGATTCACATTCACCATAGCACAAACTTTGTGCGACAGCGACACGTAATGCGTCGGGGATGTGGTCATGGTCTTGTGGGTCAGGTGCAGTGGTGGTTTCAAGAGGAACCCTTGCCCTGGAAAGCATCACAGTTCCAGGGGCATCCAGGAAGCATCAGCTATGTAATCTGTGTCCCTGTTAATGTCCGTATATTTAAGCTAGACATATTACAGGTACTACTTAAAAAAAAGCATTTGCCATATGTATTTGTTTGTTACCATAGGGATTGCATTAAAATCCGGTGAGGCCTGTACAAGCACAAAACTGATTTTCTTTCTAAATTTAGAGCATACAGCTTTTAATTAGATGTGCTCTGTAGTCTGGAATTTATTTATATATTATTGGTTGGGACATTGCCTGTCAGCCACTGCAGCTACGCATTGAGTCATGTCCACAACACCATATTGTTGATCCGAAGCTGTAACAAAAATTGTTGCAGCACCCTTATTTCGTACCCAATTTCTACCATGTATGGCTTAAATTACAGCTAAGAAAATTTCTGATATTTTGAGATGGGAAGTATATTTTCCTTGGATGTAAATCTATAAACCATTTGTTTTCTGTCAAGAGGAAAGAGAGGACTACGTCATTTTCTCTTATATTGGTCAATAATTTAATTTTACATAATTGCCCCTGGTAACGTTAGTTTGTTCAAATTTAGAAAACCATGGCTCCTATGAACCATTTCATTCTATTTGGTGATTGTTATGACTATAGTCACACTCTACTAACAAACAAGGCAATTAGAATTAGTCAGTTTTTGTCCTTTAAGGTATAAAAATTACACTGGATGCAGAGCGCCATAGCAAAGTGAAAATAAATTCACTTTATTTTCACTAAAGTTATTTAAAGTCATTTTACAGATGTAAAATAACTTTAAACAACTTACCGTATTTTCTGGCTTACAAGTCGCACCAGCCATAAAATGAATAATAAGGAAAGAAAGTACATATTTAAGTCGCACTGGAGTATAAGTCGCATTTTTGGGGGACATTTATTTGCTGGGACATTGTTGTCCTTGCTCTGATAGAGAGGCGACGGCGTTGCATGCAGCGATAACACCAAGAAGGTCCTCCTACAGCACAGCAAGCACGTTGGTCAAGCAGCCATGTGTGAACTCGTTCCTCTAGTTGCGGCCAACTAGCTTTTAGCCCGCCATTGGTTTTTTTTGTTTTCTTCATTTCAGTAAGAGTAACCTCTGCTTTTCGCCAGTCCCTTACAAGTTTCTTGCCAACTCCGAACTTTCTTTCTGCTGCTCGATTACTGTTTTCGGCTGCATATTTTACTACTTGCAGCTTGTCATCTGCAGTATATGATTTTATTTTTGGTGCCATTGTTGTTAAGCCCTTCTCAGTTGTTTTTATGAGTTACCGCCAATGTTCTTAGTTTTAAATGATTTCATTACTAGAGGCTTTAATAGATGATACATAATTGAATATCAAATAAAGAAATAATGAAATATTCTGTGGTTCACCAACCTGTTTGATGTCATGGAGATGTGAAGATGGTAAAACAGTTTTGTCCACATTTAAGGAAGCTACCACTGTACCACTGGAAGCAGTCAAGTGTCACATGGATGTTTCCTTAGACTTGGTTCTGTCTACATTTATGCGTACCTTCTTATGTTTCTGTAGAGTTCTGGTGCATAGTAGCCTTCACTTCTTTGGGGGATGCATTCACAGCTTTTCTTTGGTCATTTTTCAAGTTCCCTTTAAGCAACTTTGTGCAGGATGCAGACAGTTTTCATAGGATGGGAATTAAATTTCCAAACCCTTTTGAGAACTCTGAAACACCTTTTAATTTTATTGTCTGAAAAAATACCTTTCAGAAGTTGCTTTCCTTAGATATCATCTCCCTGGTACTGCTCAATGTCAGTGCCATTAGCTTCTTTGCTGTCAACATAGGATGCAAATGACAAGCAGGTAAACAACACAGATGACTTAGTGTGCATGTTGCAGCAACAGAAGGAGGAGATACTGGCAAAAAGCCAGAACTGCACAGTCTGTTCTCTGCCGTTCATGATCGCTCCTCAGCACACTAAACGCATTACACATAGTTGGTGACAAAACACACTGTACGTTATATAGGCAAGCTAAATGATGGAAAGTCAGTTTATATATTAAGTGCTTTTTAACCACTTTACAGACAGGAGGAACATGCTCTCATAGAATGGCGAGAAGTTGTGCAATCGAAGGTGAGGCTCAGCTTCCTGCTTCCGAGCATTTGAATGGGAAATTGCTCTGTCTCACCTGCCTCCCCTGACCGCATGTTACTGGGTTCAAGTATGACTTGACCATGACTGAAGTGGTGTTCTCTAGGATTTCCCTTGATGCCAGTTGTCTGGTCTGACCATAGTAATCAAAGTGTCACGTTGTGTGGGTGTGGAGGTGGTGAGCCATGAGCTGGAGAGCCAGGTATAAGAAAAATTATGTTGTTTTAATGAAGAAACTCCCAAAATTACACAGTCCAAACACAATCCAGGACAGTCCACGATCAGGCAGCATGGCTGAGCGGAAGCCAGAGCTCAAACACCGGTAGTGACTGATTTCACGAGCGGACAGGACAACAGGGAACGACAGAGTGACGCAACAACGACGACAAGCAATAAGGACCTGACGAGGAATAAAGGACACAGGTAGGATTAAATACATTGAGGGTAATCAAGGAAACAAGACACACCTGGGAGTAATCGGGGGGAAGACAGGACAACACGAAGACTCAGAGACACAGAGACTCAAAATAAACACAGAAAAACATGGAACATGACGCAAAGGTCACTTTATTTATTTCCTGTCGAATTTACCAGTGATTAAGTCCTTGTGTCTTGGGACTTAATCACTGGTACTTTAGAATGGTGAAAATATCTTTGTGTTTTAGACTGAATTGAACCACCCTTTAATCCACAGACATAAGCAATAAATATCATCCTAAACAAAATCAATGGTAGAAAAAGTAATTGTTGTCTTTTTGGTCTAATTGATATTTTAATTTCCAGTTTTCTGAAACAAACCAATGTCACACCAGAACTAACCAAACTATATTGTTTTTGGAGCTCCTGAAAAGTTGACCTTCAGAGGACTCCAATTCTTATTCATCCACAGCACCTGGGGAACTTTTAGATCCCAATGACAATTGCACTTATCACAAGCCACTATTAATATGTAAAAGTAAAAATGGATGTGAAACCTTTCATTGTGAGCCTGGAGTGAGACACTTGTATATTCATGCTGCTGCTTGCCTGAAGGAACCTCATTAAAAATAATACCCTTGCAGGGGGAATAGAAAGTTATTTGATTTAACTGTTGCAATGTCTCAAGCCTGTCAAACTCAGACAGGAAAGGGAAAAGCAGCTAATGCGTCTTGTTGTAATTGTGAATAAGCATAAGATTTGTTGGAAAACATTTCTGTCTAAAAGAGTCAAATTTGAGCTTCTGGGAGAAAAATGTATCTGTTCGGCATGAGAGGACTGATCCGTATCAATTTTTAAAGAGCAAGAATAACATTATGACTTAAGGGTGCTGTGGAGAAAAAGAATCATATTTTTGGGAGATTAAAGATAGAACTATAATATTAAAAAAAAACATAAATACTCCTGGTGTGTATTCTGTCAAAAGTCTTTCTGTATAGCAGTGAAGAACAAGGCAGATAAGTTGCAAAAGCCCCTAAAAAAAATTGAATAAATAAAAAAAAATAATAATATATATATATATATATATATATATATAAAATAAACTGATCAATCAATTAATAAATAAATCAGTCATGTTTAATTAATCCCAAGGGGACATTGCATTTCACTACAGTCAGTCTAATGACAAACAAGCAGACAGGGACGGAGGGAGAGAAAAGAGGACAGGACCAGTGAAGGTGGTGAGTTTAGGGGTTTGTGCTTATGAAGCATGTATGATGTGTGTGTTGAACGTAAGTAAGTCTGTGAACGTTGCACCAGGCAGCTATTCAGTCCAAGCCACAGCTCCTGAGATGTGATGGAGAGTTTATCAGAACTGGGCACAGATCCAGAGATCTCCTGGACGCCTGCAGCTGTACAGCAGTATGTACTGTATGTACCCCGAGATTTCCCTTAGAGCAAAAACATATATGATCGTTATTGTACTTTTAATCATTCTCCTCATTTGCTATTAACAAAATTGTGGGAAAAAACCCCAAAAATGATCTTTTGTGTATGTAGCCTACATCTGTGTGCGTCTGTTGGGGTGAGCACACGTACATCCTAAACCTGAACGTTCTTGCTCAGTTTACTTCGGTTTATTTGGCGGCTTGGCACTTTTTCTGTGACGATGCAGTAAAGTTGGCTTAAAAAATGAATAACTGGACCTTTCACTGTGATGGGGTTCTGACAGGGATTGCACTGACCCCAACTGAACTTTTTGTCTTGCATGTGCGCTTTTACGAGTTTTTTTTTTCTTTTTTGTGGATTTGGGAACTGACCCGCTGACAGGACACCCCATCGATTCTCCATTGACAGACGCACTTCCTCGGCATCACACTAGACTAGGACAGTTGAACAGTTAAATCAAGTCAAAACGTTTGTCATAAGGACTAGAAATGAAACAAATGTTGTCACTTCAGTCTCAGATAAATTACCTGAGACTGGGAATTAGTGTCCTCTTCACATGGGTAACTTTGTTTCCTGTCTTTACTTTTGCAATAATTTGTAAAAAAAAAAAAATAATAATAATAATTAAAAGCTATGCAGGCATATAAGTTTGTGTGTGTCCCATTGTGCCTGACAGTTGGGCCTTGTGTGAATCAGATCCATGGTTTCTGTTCTGTTGCGTTCATGTGGCAATGTGGCTGTGTTCATGTGGATCAGATGCAATAATAGTTTCATGCGGAACCTCTGATAAGATCCTGCAGGCACTCCTGATAGATGTCACAGGAAGAGGGAAGCATGGTGGGAGCATGTCATGTTTTCATGTGATCCTGGAGAATTGAAGAAAGCCAGTCTTCCAAGGCCGACACAGGGAGCCAGTTCAGACAACGAATGTTATCTTAGGTCAGGCCAACGCTGGAGACAAATTTTGGTGTTTTGGTGTGTTGGTCCTTCATGTGGGCTGCACAGTGACGCAGTTGGTAGCACTGTTGCCTTGCAGCAAGAAGGTCCTGGGTTCGATTCCCGGCCCGGGGTCTTTCTGCACGGAGTTTGCATTGTTCTCCCTGTGCATGTGTGGGTTCTCTCCGGGTTCTCCAGCTTCCTCCCACAGTCCAAAAACATGACTGTCAGGTTAATTGGTCTTTCCAAATTCTCCCTAGGTGTGAGTGTGTGTGTGCATGGTTGTTGTCCTGTTTGTTTCTGTGTTGCCCTGCGGCAGACTGGCGACCTGTCCAGGGTGACCCCGCCTCTCACCTGGAACGCAGCTGGAGAGGCGAGAGGGACAAGGGTGAAAGAAAATGGATTGATGGATTGGACCTTCATGTGAAAGAAACATAAACTAGTGGAGTCCTTCCTTTTTTCTAAGTATTATGTTTTCTATAAGTTGTCCCAAATAAATAAAGAAGAAATGCATAAAAAAAAGGAAAACTTCCAAACTTAAAGACATAATAATCAGAAAAATAAAATTGTCACCTTCCTGAAATAATGGCTTAAGTTGTTTATTGCCAGAAGATAATTGAGGCAAATAATAATAATAATAATATTCACTTTTGGCAGAAAATTAATTAGGCTATTATTTTAGGAAGGTGGTTAAAGAACACTTGGGGAATGGATAAAAAAACTGCTTATAGAATATAAAGAGGCACTGTATGCTGCATATAGAAACATTTATGTTTTACAAATGGAATGCAAAAGCAATTTCAGCTTAATGACGAGGTGCACATAGTCCAGTGAAGCCTGTGCTGCTCTCCACCCTTAGTAACAATTAGTTGAACAAGAACTCGCTATAGCCAGCAGATAAAATGGCTCTCAGCAGAGCAGAAGGCTCCCCATGTGTGTGGGCCACACATCCTTCACTAGCATTTTCCTCTCCATCTCACTAGCAAGTGTTCCTGAGACAAATGTGTCACTAGAGTTGATGGTGCACCTATTCATATAGAATAAAGTAATTATCTACTAACATTTTGATTGATTTGATTTTTCCACTCTTTTGATCAGTGTGGAATGTTGTGTGTGCCGTTTTCAGTCCAGCTCCTCTGGATTCACTGTTTGACTTCCTAGGCAACCTTAGTACATAAACCCTCTAGTCTTAAATCTGTTGCCTTGCTTTCAGATATCAGACTATGTGTGAATTATTTACATGATGAAGACACTCCTTTTGTAGTGGATATGTCTGCCATTTAGGGTGTCTTTTTTTTTTTTCCATCGAAAATACCACTAGCGCAGTGCCTCTGTGTGTAGTTGGATCTTTTTGCACCAGTTATTGCTTCCAAAATATTGTGTTCACAAAGTTTTGTTGGACTTCCTGCGTATTCCTTCTGATTCTCTCAACCTCCAGCCAGCTGCAGTACATGTGATCACTGAATTATATCAAGCTATTATACCTAGTGCTGCAGGTTTCAGTTAAATTTGACTAAATATTCTGGACTGAAGGGCCTTTAAGCACCAGTATTTACACCAGATGTTGCACCAGGGGTGGCAAACCTATGGATTTTTTGAGCAGGGGTGAATCCAAGAACTTTTTAAAAGGGCTAAAAGGGGGGCCAGTGATAAGCTTGGGCTGTAATACCAAAAATAATGGTTCAACTAAAATATGCAAATGGTAGGGGTCACTACAATACCCTCAAATAAGTACTAATCGGAGTCATGAGATTAAATTATATGTTTCAAAAATGTTCTGCATGAGACGCTTCCACATCCGACAGTTGGGCAGACGGACCTAAAAAGTTTTCTGTATGTTTGTGAATTAATTTTCACTACACTTTGACAAGTCTAATCATTGTCTTGTTTCCACTGGCACATGTGAAAGAGTTGCTTGGAGTAGCTATAACAGAGTACAAACCAATTCTAAAGACACTTGTGAAAAATTAACCGTCAGGCATCCTACTAAAGACTTAAGGATGAAGAAAAAAGTTGTTTCAGCAGCAATGTGGTATGAAGCTAATCTTGAAATTGTTGTGTAGCTCTTTACAGTGATGATGAGCTTTATTTGGCTCTTAATGCTAAACTGGTTTGCCAACCCTGACCCCTTGAAGTCACCTGCATCTTATTAATAGCTCTCTCTGTTTGTTCATTTTGGACATGTTTGTGAAAATTGTGCTTTCAACATAGCTTTATCTTGGATTTGTTCACTTGGAATCATTTTTTTGCATTTTCAATAAACAGATTTTCCTTTATTTTGATTTTACTGTGCACTGCTAAAAATTTGAGGACTGTCGTTGTGCGACACCCTGCCCTTTCCTTCTTTCTTACTCTCTCTGTCTCTACGTCCTCTTCTGAGAGTAGAGATGTGCTACCAGCTCTCCGTCTAACGGGTGAATTGAGTTTCCTAAAACTGTTGGGATTTACCCTGTCCGGAACTGAAGTAAGCTCTGTTTAAACTGGCATTGAGAAAGGATTCACCTG
>CAEGAD010072944.1:0-22327 GCA_903067055.1 Poeciliopsis paucimaculata
GTTCTGAATCTGGTTCTGAAGTGGTTCTGAATCTGGTTCTGAAGTGGTTTTGAATCTGGTTCTGAATCTGGTTCTGAATCTGGTTCTGAAGTGGTTTTGAATCTGGTTCTGAAGCTGGTTCTGAATCTGGTTCTGAAGTGGTTTTGAATCTGGTTCTGAAGCTGGTTCTGAAGTGGTTCTGAAGTGGTTCTGAATCTGGTTCTGAATCTGGTTCTGAAGTGGTTCTGAAGCTGGTTCTGAAGTGGTTCTGAATCTGGTTCTGAATCTGGTTCTGAAGTGGTTTTGAATCTGGTTCTGAAGCTGGTTCTGAAGTGGTTCTGAATCTGGTTCTGAAGTGGTTTTGAATCTGGTTCTGAATCTGGTTCTGAAGTGGTTCTGAATCTGGTCTGAATCTGGTTCTGAAGCTGGTTCTGAACCAATCAGCCGGCTGGCTCTACATAAAGGTAACACAAAGAAAGAACTGGGCCGGTCCACTTTGGGAGGGACCGTACCAAACGCTGATAACTGAAATATCTGTGATATCTGATCAGCCTCCGTTTCCCTCCTTCCATTCTGGAGAAGATTTGCACTGCAGCATCCTGAACCAGCAGAAGCTGAATTTTCTACCTCGGCAAATATTTATTTCTAAAATGTTTCAAATTTTAAAAAACTAAAACTGTTTAAAAACTTTACATTTTTATTATTTCAATCATAAAAACAGGAGTGAGTAGTTCTGTGAATCCAAAATGCTCCGATATCAGAAACAAACTTTCTTTCCATGACAACAATTTCAGAAATAAGCATCTGATTCTTGGTTTAAACCTGAAATTAAACTGTAACCTGGTTTCCCTCAAAGCCATTATTTCCAGTACTACTGCCGGACCAGAACCAGTTCCACTGTTGGGTTGGAAACGGTTCAAGTTATGAAACCAGTTCTATGCCAGATTGGAACTGGATTGGAACAGGTTCCTGGTCATTTTGTTCTAGATGCATCATTATCTCCACAGAACATTTTAAACACATTAAAACTTTAATGTTTCAGTTTCCAGATTATCATAAAAATGCAGCTTCTAGGTTACAGTTCTATGTTTACGTTCATCAAATCTGGACTTTAGGAGGATTAAACATCATTTGAGTTTTAAAGTTTAAGATAATTTCCATTAGGCTCCGCCCACTGTTCTCTAAATTCCTCCGATTTTTTTCAGCAAAAACGTTTTTACACTCAGATGAACTCAAGTTTTTATTCTCTGGAACATTTTACAGGATTTTTCTAGAAAATTCAGTCCACAGTTCAGACTGGGGCGTGGCTGTGATTGGTCAGCAGGGGCAGGGCGTGCCGGCGTCCGGCTCCACCGTCAGCCCTTTGCTCTGGAGGAAGGCTTCCTGCTTGGGTTCCCGGCCCAGGAACTTCCTCAGCATATCTGCCGCGTCCTCAGAACCGCCAGGCTGCAGGATGAACTTCCTGTAGTCCAGACCCACCTGGAAGGACCAATCAGGAGCGAGAAGTCAGCAGCCTGCCCGCCTGACTGGACAGGTGAGGCGGGAGGCGGGGCTCACCTGGGGGTTCATGATGCCCTCCTGCTTGAAGCGAGCGTAGAACATGTCCATGGAGAAAACCTCGCTCCACAGGTAGCCGTAGTACTGGGCGTCGTAGCCGCCCGCCAGGTGGCCGAAGGTGGCCGGCATGTTGGTTCCTGTACACGTTTTATGTGATACACGTGAAAACATGATTCCGAAGTGATCACTTGGGAATCACATGGGAATCACCATGAAACGTTACAAAATCACATGTATACAAGTACTTTTACATGTGATTCACACGACATTCACATGTGAACCTTTGTGAGTACCACATGTGCAGTTTTCATGTGGTTCTCCACATGTAATCCTTCCCTGCTGGCACTTTCCAGCTAACTTTGTGTGTGTGTGTGTGTGTGTGTGTGAGAGACCTTGTGACGCAGGGATCCCCAGGATCTCCCGGCAGAGCCGGCCGTACTCCTCTGCTGGGTCCAGTCCGGTTCTGGTGTGCAGAACCTGATCCACCTTGGCCAGAACGATCTGCCGCAGGTTAAACAGCCCTGCAGTACAAAAGTAACTTAGTTACTTTACTGACTTCAGAAGGACTTGTTCCGCAGCAGCTCTCTGCTGCCCCCACCTGGCAGGATGTCCTCAGCAGCCTGAGACTCAAAGTTTTTCTTCAGAAGTTAAACTCAGCATTTCTGATCCAGTGGAGGTTTGATAGGCTGGATGATTATTGTGATTATGGCCACAGCATCGACTGGAGGAACTTATTGTTCTCCACCTCGTGACAAAGTGCTGCTTTCTCTCACCGTTAGTGCGAGAACGATTCAAAATGCTCCAACTCGCCATCAGGGCTGTTGCTTTTGTTGGCATTTCAAGTAACCACGGCAACGTGATCAGAAAAATGTTTATGCACCAATGAAAATCAAAGTTTAATAACAACCTGCTGCAGAGACACTGGATTTCTGACAGCTGAACGTTTTTTATTGCAGGTTCTGACCAGAGGTTATGTGGACCGGACCGGTGAGCAGCATCAGCGGCTGTGAGCCGGCCCGTTTGGACCAGAACCACGGTGTTTGTACGTACCGGTGTTGGCCAGCCGGGACTTGATGAGTTTGTCCAGGAGTTCTGCCGGGATGGGTTTTCCCGTCTTGTAGTGGCGGGACATCCTCTGCAGAGGCTCCGCCTCCCAGACCCAGTTCTCCAGCATCTGGGACGGCGCCTCCACAAAGTCGCGCTCCACGTGCGTCCCACTGAACATGGCGTAGTCCGCCTGCAGACACAACAGCGGCGGGTCAGGAGGCGGAGCCCCGTGACCTTCTGTGACCTCACCGTTCAGTGGCGGACCTGGGCGCAGAGCTGGTGCATGACGTGTCCAAACTCGTGGAAGTAGGTCTCCACCTCGTCGTGCTGCAGCAGCGACGGCGCCGCCGCGGTGGGCTTGCTGAAGTTGGCCACCATGGCCGCCACCGACATCTGGCGCGAGCCGTCGGGCCGCAGACAGCCGGGCTGCAGGCCGAAGCAGGCGGCGTGGCCGTACTTCCCCTCCCTGCAGTGACACACAGGTTCTGACCCGGCACCAAGCACCCCGACCCGACCCGGTTGCGGTTCTGACCTGGGGTACAGGTCCAGGTAGAACTGGCCCACCACGTGGCCGGCGGCGCGGTCCCTGACGCAGTAGAGCGTGACGTCGGGGTGCCAGGCGGACGGCGCCGACTCCAGATGGAAACTCAGGCCCAGCAGCTCCTGGTAGAGATCCAGCAGCCCGCGGGTCACCACCTCCATGGGGAAGAACTCCTTCAGCAGGTTCTGGTCCACTGCGTACCGGGTCTCCTCCACCTGCGTACGGTTAGCTCATTTTATTTATAGTAACATTTTCAGCAACAAAGCAACTCAAAGTGCTTCACATAGATAAGAGGAAATACAACAAACCAAACCTACCCTAACCCTAACAGAACGTAGAACCATGTCTAAGGATAACTGGTCTGTGATTTCTAAACTGATCATGTTTCTCTGGAATCTTGTTCTGATAATGTTGATTTCAGGTAATAACATTCAAACACTACAAAGGAATAAAAATACCAGGAGATTTTTTTTTGTTTTAACTAATAGTTTGATTCCAATTCTGGGTTGAGTGAATATATAACCAGATGTTCCTTTTCTGGGTTGCTGGATAATTATGAATAAAACTAATAGGAGTTTCTCTGAATAATAATCTAAGGGTATAAAGCTGAAGTAATGAGTATGCCATAACTTCTAAAAGTAGTAAACTATACAGATGGACAGGGCAAGAAATTGTGAAGAAATGAAACATCAGGAAAAGGCTCATGTAGCAACATGAATGTGACAGAGTCAGCGAAGGCAGTGATGGCACCGAATGTGTATGTGTGGCCATGAACAGTCTCTGATAGGGTGGTATTATCTGAGAGCAAGTCCTTGAGCGATTGGTGTCTTCAGAGGAGGGGAGGAGATGGGAAGAAGTGCCTTGTTTACATTTCATCCAGGAGATTTGAGGTCATCTTCCAGTCAGGCTGACCCAGGGAGCCAGTTCAGACAACACAGGCAAAGTGCTTCAGGTCGGGTAGATCTTGAATTTTAAATGATCCTAGAGTCTCACCAGTACATCTCGGCAGATCCCAATCATCCAAATTAACATGGTTGTTGCCATCAGGCCGAAACTAGCAACTTCTCCAAGATGGATTCCATCTTGCTAGTGAGTATTAGCATCCAAAGTTTGCCTTCTAGAGAATCGCAACCAACTTACGTCTCTGACCCACAACATGTCAGTCTGAGTGTTTGCTAGTCGGCCCAATCCGTCACTAATTTGTCGATATGCCAGGTGTCCACCAATTCCAAACAGAAATCTTGTAATCATGAGTCCAAATAAAACCAGGATGAATCCCTCCACGTGTGTCGGCGCAGGACAAGAGGGCTCTCCTCGTCTTCTCGTTGAGAAAATTTGATCGATTGCATTGAGAGACCGGTTGACCAGATCCATAATTTGTAGATTCAGAGGGTGTGCAAAGAAAGGCTCCAAATGAAGCAACACAGAAACAGAGCAAGAGCAGGATGGAGGAAGGGAGCAGAGAAAAAAGCTTCTGCCTTCACCGAGAGCCAAAGGGAAAACCTGGAGACACACGCAGGCGCGCCTCCTACCTGGGTCATGAAGTAACGCGTATCCCAGGCATGCAGCTGTCCATCGAAGACAAAACCTCGCTTCTCACACTCCTTCTGCTTCAGCTGCAGCAGGACGGAGCGCTCCTCCTCCCCCAGAGGCTTCAGCTTCCTGGACAGGTCCTCTGGCACAGAGACAGGGGACAGACAGGAGACCTTACATAGTGTGGAAAACATGTATATAGTTAGACATCACTATAACATCGGTACGGATCTGAGCGCGGCTCTGATTGGCCGGTGTTGTGGCTCTGCTGGGCTCACCCAGGAAGCTGGCCACCTTCTTGGCAGACTTGGCCATGTTCATCTCCAGGACGAAGTCAGCGTGAGTGCTGAAGCCCAGCAGGGAACTCTTCTGAGCTCGCAGCTTCACCAGCTCCTTCAGGATCACAGAGTTCTCCTGGAAACACACAGCTGGGGAGGTCAGAGGTCAAACCACAGAGGAGAAGGCCAACCCAGCCCCGGGGAGAACAGACCTCCTTGCAGCGGGAGTTGAAAGCCTCCTCCAACTTCCTGCGGGTTTCTGGAACGAAGCATTTCTTCATGGTGGGGAAGTAGTGAGGATACTTGAGCGTGATCTTGAGCTGGTCGCCGTCCTGATCCAGAGAGCTCAGGAAGTCCTCAGGGAGCCCACCTGGTGGTCCCACACAACCACACCACTTCAGACTAGGAGCATCATGGAAAACTGTCCAGAACCTCCAGATTCAGGACAATGGAGGCTCT
Organism: Poeciliopsis paucimaculata; assembly: GCA_903067055.1. NCBI lineage: Eukaryota > Metazoa > Chordata > Actinopteri > Cyprinodontiformes > Poeciliidae > Poeciliopsis > Poeciliopsis paucimaculata. Next base: position 5,395 of record CAEGAD010072944.1, read on the forward strand.
GGACCATGAGGAGGTTCTGGTTCTGGAGCAGGACTCACCCAGCTGCTCCCGGGTGAAGCTCAGGCAGGTGGTGTCCTCGTTCAGGTTCTTGTTGAAGTCGATGCTCAAGTTGCTCAGCTTCTTCTTGATGCTCTTGATCTCCTGGAAGGAGAAGAACGACGGAGGAGGCTGTTAGAGCAGCATGTTCTCCAGAACCTCAGCCGAGCCCGCTCAGTCCAGAACCTGCTTCAGCAGGGGTGAAAACAGTCAGGCTAAAGTGGAGAGAGAAGGAAGCAGCGCCACCTGTTGGGTGTCGGTGGGCAGGTGCAGGCCGTTCCTCCGGCCCAACTTGACCAGTCGCTCCATGTAGCGCCGAGCCTCCGGAGCGATGCTGGTCCCCTCCGTCTTCTTCTGCAGAGATGAACCAAAATCACTCACTATGCCCCTCTGAGAGTCAGAGGTCACCTGATGCTCCGGGCCGTGACATCAGCTCACCTGCAGGGCAACGATCCTCAGGTAGACGTCCTCCCTCATGCTCATCTCCACGTCAAACTCGGACAGACGCTTATCGGCCTCGGTGCTGGCCGCCCGGACATCCTTACAGGGAGAAACGTGCTGGGGGAAGTCCAGCATGTTCCTCTGAACTGAGGCAGGGGGCGGGGCCACACCGGAGGGAGAAAACAGACCTTTAACCTTCAATCAGACCAACTTTCCTTGATGAAAGTTTCCTGGAGCTCAGGACTCGTTTGGTTCTCTATAGACCAGCAGGATCGTCTCCATCTGCAGAACTTCTGGCCTCCACTAGAGGGAGCACCAACCTCCTACAGAGGGAGAAGTCGCCTCAGGTGTTCTGAAATAATACTGGACCGGTCCGGATCGGGTTTGCATGACCCAGTCTGGACCCACTTCTAAACTGGACTGGTTTGGAGAAAAAGACAGCTTTCACTTTTAATTTGTTATAAGACTGTTAAATGAACAGACTTTTATTGTGGAATAAATGAGGGCAGGCTGTTGGAACGGACCAATCAGGAGCTGGAGATGTTTTCATGGAAAACAAAGCTGCTGCTGGTTCAGCTGCTTTGTCTCCAAACTGCTGATGGGATTTGAACCATCGCTCTGATTCAGGCTCTGCTGACTCAGCTCCACCAGAGACAAAGCAGGAGATCCCCAGCTGACCCCTGACCCCAGCGGAGGGCTCTGTCCCTCCCAGACATGTGAGCAGAGTAAACTGGTTGTGGTGTGACCCCTGACCCCCAGAGGACTCACCGGTGTACTCCACCTCCACGTCGGCCAGCGCCTTCAGCGTGTTCTCCATGGTAACGCCGTCCAGCTCCAGCCGGCCCACGCTGTCGTAAACCTCCTTAGTGTTCCGGATCAGGTCGTCGGAGCGCTGCCGGATCTGCTCCGGGGTCAGGTCCCAGCGCAGACGGTTCTCCGTGCAGACCGCCACCGGGCTGCCAAACGCCACTTCACCTGGACACACGGAGAGGATTCACACCCTACTGCTGCCTTCACAACAAACGTTTTGACTGTTGGATCCGCTCCAAACGTCCAACGCTCAAAACTTGCTGCAACGGGCCTGGAAGTGACTCCACCGAGACTGTGAATGTAAACCAGACGCGCCTCACGCTCAAAACACGGTTTGCTGCGAACGCATCATAAAGCGTCCTGGACAAACCTGAAGAACATCTTCATGGACTGAACAACGTTACAGAAAACCTGGACTATCTTCTTCCTCACTCTGTCAGACAGCAACAGCGTCTTCAGTCAGAGGCTTCATCAGGGCTGCTGCAACACAGACTGCTACAGGAAGATCTTCCCGAGTAAAAAACGAACCCAGTTTATCCACGACTCATCCCGACCAACCAGAGAGGCACGATGGTGGCAGTGTGATTGTGAGGGTCTAGAGGCTGACTAGTTCTTCCTCCTAATGAATGAATGAATTCACTCTGGTTCTCTATTTATTTAGTCCAGTGAAATGTGAAGGTGTGAAAACTTTCACAGCTCTGTGAGAACAAAGGTTAAATATTCACTTTAGTTTCCTTGTAACCTGGGTGGGCGTGGCCATATCTGTGGCTGCTCAGCCAATCAGAAGCCAGGACATAAAGGCGTGGCACCAAAGTCACATGACCCCACATGCTCTCCACATTTCGCAGTTTCTTTAGTTTTTTTAGTTCAGGTTTTTTATTATTCACTTTGTTTTGGTAAATTAGCAACATTAGAAGAAGAAAACATTAATTTTAATGGGAAACAAAAGAAAATAAATAGAAGATAAAATCTGAAGCTCTCCACACCAAATCAATGCAACAACTGACGAAGGGCTGATTATGAACAACAAATATATTTATTTAAATATTAAGAAGTTTCATTCATTGGTGAGAATTTGTCTAAATCTGGTTCCACTAAAAAAGTGCAAAAAGAAACTTTATAAAACATAAGTAGGGAGATTTTAGCAGAAATATATTACTTTTGTGTACTTGTACTCTTAATTTTGTGAATTATGACTCATGAAGTAATTTCCTGTTAATGATATTTTTATCAATACTATCAGGCTTTAATAAAACAACAATGAAAATCAGGCAGCTCCATGGTCAGCTATTCTTGAGGACCCCTCTCCAATCCTCCAAAGGGTCATAAAAACCTTCTGCAAGTTTAATGTCCTGATTATAATTTTTAAAAGTAAGCTAATTTTATTATTGATGCAATCATAATGTGTCAACATTTAGTTCACACTTACTGAAAATTACTGCATAAATATATGAATAAGTGGAGGTCAGATTTCAAGCAACATGGTTGCAGTAAACAATATATTCTTCATTTCAGACCAAAACATCAGTTTTTCTCTCTGACTAAAACCTCCAGATCATTTTTAGTGTGGTTTGAATATTTCTTATGATCATAAGAAATGTTGGTTCAGATATTAGATTTTAATACTGCTGTTATGGCCTAATTACATTATTTATGTTTATGCGCATATATAATCCATGTTAGGTTGCTTAGCAGCGTTTTATGATCGCTGAGCAGAACGTGGTTCATTCAGTCATTCTGGATCAGATGTGAACAGGAAACAGAGTGCAGGCTGAACCGGCTCCAAGTGTTGCCATGGAAACATCAAACACCATCTTCATCATGGCAACAGAAATACGTTCTTTAATATTGTTGATTTAAAGCAGCACTGTCAACAGACTCAATACGTTTATAAATATTTTAATCAGGCATCGACACAGGCACCTAACCGATCCATGGATTTCAACCACCTGAACAAGAAGAATTAATGTTTAATTAACTTTTATTAATGTAAATGAGAGTTACATTTATGTTTAGACTAAATGTGTTGATTATGTTGGGTTAATAATAATGTATTCATTTATTAATTATTCAATTTATTACATTTTTATACATTTATATCACATATGGTTATATTTGTATTTACTAATATTTACAGCTTTCATGGAGTAGCTCGTCGGCAAATAAACAATTTCCCCTGGGGGATCAATAAAGTATATTGTATTATATTAATAGGACAGATCGACTATTAGGATGGAAATAATTTAGAATTTAAATTGATTAATCTGATGGTATAAAATGAAATCAGTTAGAAAACTGACCTGTTCTGAATCATTCATATTATTTAACTTCATATCTTTTCTGTTTAATAACATTTATTGTTCTGATGTTTGTTCTTACATTCATTCATTGATAACTGGGATTATTTTGCCTAATAATGTCAGCTACATAATGTCGCTAATCTTTGTATAATTATCGATAAAACAATTGTTTTATTCTAGATGTGATTAAAGAAGCTCTGATTAGACCTGATCACCTCATAATCAATAATCTGACAGGTTTAGCTCCCGGAGCTGCTGTTAGCCCCCACTGTTAGCAACATGCTACACAGATCGGAAACTTTAAATTAAATGAAAACACATAACCGGAAATGACTCCAGATATAACATCTTTATCGATCTGACTCGGCACAGAACCAGCGTGCTGCAGGTGAGCTCTGACCACCTGTCACAGGTGTTAGCATGATGCTAACTGTCATGATATGCTAGCTGCCGCAGGTTGAAGCCGCTTCGCTGAAATCCCCACAGAAAGACGCTTTTACCGCAAACCGCTCCCGGTGTCGTGAACCCGGCCCGCAGCCACTCACCTGTCGGCCCCATGCTTCACAGATAGGATTAGGTTCGGTTTGGTTCGGATGGCTCAATGAAGGCAGACTCGGCGGACAGGGATTGAAGAGGGAAGCGTCATTTCCGGTCAGAGGTTTCATAATAAAAGCAAATGAACATTTTCCTTTTCTTACTGAGAAAAACGGAGGTTTAAAGCAGAAAATCTAAAGCATGGCTGAGCACGGAGAACTCTGTTCTATTTTATTATTACCTGAGTTCTACAGGAACCCAGTGACTTTCACTCAGACCCAACAGGTCCGGTTCTGACTGGTTTTCTTCCCAACTAATGAAGCGGGTTTGAGTTTATCTGGCCCGAAGAGGAATGTGGCGCCCCCTGCTGATCAAATCGGAGAAGACACCAGAAGTCTGGATTTGCGCTTCTTTCCATTAGAACCCGATATCTGTCTGGTTCTGCTGCAGAAGGAATTCGGATCCAGGTTCACAGTCCGGTACCCGCATGCAGACAGGAGCTATGTGTGTGTAGGTGTGTGTTGGGGGGCATAAACAGGGACATTTTTAACACCAATTTTGGTGGGGTCAGCAAAGTTACAGTGAAATGTAGCGTAAAATGTGGTTTAAAAAGTTTTTATTGTGTTCAAGCTGCAGGACCAAAAATGACTAGTAAGTTCTAATGCACATCAAATGTGTTTTTGTCAGGAAGCAAACTATTGAGAACCATAAAAGTCAAACTAAAATATAAATGTTTAGATATGAGCTTCTTCAGTAGCACATATATAATCACCTTTACAAAAATTTAAGGCTATAAAAAACAAGTTTTAATGAGTGACTCCACTTGATAAAATTCCTCATAAACATTGACTTACTGTAGTGACTCTCAATACAAGTTGTATTTCTGTTTAAGTCTGTTCTGGTTCTGCCATGTCCTGAGAATCTATAGCAATAATGAAGATGTGAGAGTATCATATGCTACACACTTAATAATAAACTAGTGTGATTTCTGCAAGTTCTTTATTTCATAAACATTAACAGACAAGAGCGACATGAATAGGCCAGCCGTTACTGCGCCCACTGCTGGCAAACTGCTGTAACTGCAGTTTAATGCATCTCAGCTTTCAAATACTTACAAATATTCTACAGACTATACAGCGCACATCACTATAAGCCGCACCTAACTAAAAAAATAAATGAAAAACTGAAAACGTATATAATAAGCTGCTGGTGTCTCTGCCGCTCTTGGTTTTCCACAAGGATGCAGCGGAGGGCAGCATCCTAATAAATCTGCTGGATGTATTTGGATGCTGCCCTCCATCTCCAACACTGGACCATGGCTTCGTTCATGCTGAGCTTACCTGCAGAAGGGGGGTCTTAGTGCTGTCAATCAACCTCGTTCACTCACTGCTAAATGTGCTAATGGTGGAGAAACAACTTGCTGTCATTGGTAGCTATGCTAACTAGACTGAGCATTCACAGCAGGCTATGCTAGCTGCAGCATAGGGATGAGCAGCACCACGTGAGACAGTGATTGACAGCGCTAAACCTCTCATCTCTGATTGGTTGTTTCGAGATAGTTCTGGGAGAAAGCAAAGGAAATAGATTCTTCACAGATTATTTCTGTACCAAACTGACACAACATAATGACAGTTTTAACTAAATGTAAAAATATATATTTTATAAAAGTTACTGCAGCTTTAATTTCCCTCAGCAGAGGAAGGTCGGGTCAGGAGGGACTAGAGCTGCTGCTGACCGACTCACCTGTTGTTAAGTGGTAAAAGGTCAGAGGTCAATATATCAATATGATGGTAATTTATTTCCTTAGCTCATTAAATGCTGGTGAAAAGGAGGCTAACAGTCTGTAGCTAAGCTAACTATGCTAAATTATCACACAGTTTACCCGCCTCGGAGAAAAACTGGGTTACAAATTCACTCTCTTTTTATTTTGAAAACCTGATTTTATAATTGTTCTTAGCAGCTCAGTAACAGCCAGTGGTTGTTGCTGCTGAACAGCTGCAGCTCCAAGCAGGAAGGAACCGTTTCCTGCAGATCCAGGGGCTTCAGGGCAAATGTGTGTTTTGGTCTGGGAGGGGGAACTTTCATTATTACTGCTAAAAACCATCTTAGAAAACGCTCTATGATTCATTTTGTAATTGACAGGGCCACATTTTTTATTTCTATGAACAANGGGCAAATATGTGTTTTTCATTTTTACTGCTAAAAACTATTTTATAAAACACAACATGATTCATTTTGTAATTCACAGGGCTCCATTTTTTTATTTCATTGAACAAAAATAAATAAATTGCGGAGCGCCCCCTGTTGGTCAGGAGCCCCTGGAATCGCCATAACCCCCACATGGGGGCCCCTGTGTGCATAATTCATCATCGTTTCATGTAAAAGCATAAATGTTGAGTTGTGGGCGTGGCCAGCAGCGGTTTGTCTGGATTTAAAGGGACAGAGGCCCTAAAACGTCCCAACAGGCAGAAATCTGACTATCTAAGAATATTTTGTGCAGTGATTAATGAACATGTTTTGTTTAGGCCTCATCCTGCCCTGATCCAGGAAGTGAAACCTTTAACGGTCCGGTCCGCTCAGCGTCCTGATGCTGCAGCCATTCATCCAATCAAACACAAGGACTAAAGCAGTTCTGGTTCTGGTACCGGCGGGCCTTCCAGGGTAACAACAAACACGTTTCATGTTTAAAAGGATATGAAACATCTTTGCCTAATGAGCATCAGAACCGTTTGGGTCAGAACCCGTCAGCTGGTTCAGGTCCAGTTCACCTGCAGGAGTTTCACTGAGGCAGAGCAGCTGGACCGGGTTTCATCTGGTTCTGCTGCTCTTCAGGGAAAAGGAGATCGGATTCAGGGAGGTTCTGGTTCTGGTCGAGTCTCCCTCAGTTTAATGTTTACCAAATGCTGAGCAGAGCAGCAGAACGGCGGCGAGTTTCACTGAGAGGCCCTGGAATCGAACCGCAGACCTGAACTACGACCTCTAATGTCTGACTTTAATCCTGGATGTTGTTTCTGCTGAACAGAACCAGAACCAGAAACTTCTCTGGGTTTAAAGTTTCTAAACTAATGACCCGTCATCTCCTCCTCAGGAAATCCCCTCAGTGTTTGTTGGTCTAAATATTTAAAGAAAACTGATCAGAAACTCAAAGCCAGCTCAGATGTCTCCCTCTGGTGGCCATTTCACGACACTGCAGCTACAAACTCACAAGAGGAGCTGCAGCGGCCCCTGCAGTCTGCAGCCTGAATAAACTCATGTGTGGTTTTATTTTGACACAAAGTGCAGGAAATGTTTTGCATTTCATTTAAATGTTTATTTTTAGTAAAATCACTGAAACTAAACCCAGAGATGCAGATTGTTGGACTGGATCCCGGTTCTGATTTCCTACAAACAAAAAGTCTGAAAACTCAGAAACATTTTTAATAAATAAAAATAAACTTTAAACTGACGTCCTTCAGTCTGTAGGCACCTCAGAGTCCAGGAGCTCCTTGAGGGCGTCGCCCACCTGCAGCCAATCAGAGCCTCAGGTGTTATCAAAGAAGACCTGGCCCAGGACGGCGAGCCGAGCGCCGAACGACTGAACGGGGCAGGAGAGAGGGGGCGGGGCCTTCTTCTCTCCGGGCTTCAGAGCGATGCTCTCCGATTGGCTGGGGGGAGGGTCCTCAGTCTGGGGCCGCTCCGATTGGCCGGCGGGCGCAGTCAGCCCCAGCAGCAGGTGCTGCAGCTCGCGGCGCTCCTGCACGTGGCGGCTGCAGCAGTGCAGCGCCGCCGGGTCCAGAGGATGAGCCTCGGTGTTGAAGACGAACCCTCCGGCCCCCAGAACACACTGGCCGCTGGCTCCGCCCCCTTCCCACAACCCGTCCCCCTCTGATCCCCCGCCATGCAGGAAGTGGGCGGGGTCAAAGAGCAGGTACAGGTATTTGACGGTTTCAGCCAGGAAGAACGACTCCATCCTGTTATCTAGCTGGTGATCCCGGAGATCTTTGACCTGCAGAGGAAGAGGAGCAGACTGAGCCTTCATCACCTCACTCAGAGGTCAGGGGACCTGCCGGCTCAGAGGTCAGGTGACTCACGCTGGCGTAGCCGCATGGCGTCCTGGCAATGCGTTCGATGGACTCCACGGCGTCCAGGCCGAACTGCAGGTAGGTGTGATCACCTGTGGCTCTGAACAGGTACATGGCGCTCTCCATCAGCTCTGGAATGAAACATTTTCTTTACTGAAGTTCCTGAAAACGACGACGAGTCAAAGACGACGGGCTTTCTGATCGATGGCGGCCGGAGGAGGAAACATGAATCCAGAACCGGATCAGACGGAAGGTTCTGGATGTTTTCTGTGATGGAGCGTAGATCTAGAATGATCTGAGGATCAACACTCAGAAACTCAGACGCAGAGCCAGATATGTTGCCATGGTTACGACTAGAAACGCACTGATCCAATATTGATATCTGTATTGATCTGATGTTCAAAAAAATCTAGATCAGGTATCGGTGACGGATCCATAAGAGCAGATCTATTCAGTCTAATTCTATGCTTTGAACATTTAGTAAACAACAGCGAGTAAAAATAAAATATTTCAGTAAATAATAAAAAAACTTGCAGAGAAAATTTACAGAAAACAAAAACTATTTAAAGTTTTTAAAAGCAAAAACGTTTTGCTTTGGAACAAAACAGAAGAAATTTATTTAATTCAGTGAAACTGAAATGAAACCAAACTGGTTCTGGTCTCACCTGGTCTCACTTGGTCTCACTTGGTCTCACCTGGTCTCAGTGGGTCTCACCTGGTCTCAGTGGGTCTCACCTGGTCTCAGCGGGTCTCACCTGGTCTCAGTGGGTCTCACCTGGTCTCACTAGGTCTCACCTGGTCTCACTTGGTCTCACCTGGTCTCAATTGGTCTCACCTGGTCTCACTTGGTCTCACCTGGTCTCAGTGGGTCTCACCTGGTCTCACTTGGTCTCACCTGGTCTCAGTGGGTCTCACCTGGTCTCAGNTGGTCTCAGTGGGTCTCACCTGGTCTCACTTGGTCTCACCTGGTCTCAGTGGGTCTCACCTGGTCTCACTTGGTCTCACCTGGTCTCAGTGGGTCTCACCTGGTCTCAGTGGGTCTCACCTGGTCTCAGTGGGTCTCACCTGGTCTCAGTGGGTACCCCTCTCTCTTGTCCACTGTGTATCCCTGCGTGATGCTGTAGAACTCCGGCAGGCCTCCAAACTGCCTCCACACTGAGTAATAGTTCTGGAAGGTTCTGGCGGCGCTGTCCAGGTTCCCCAGCAGAGACTGAAACACAGACGGCCAGATGAAGGCTCGGCTCGCCGCCCGACCTCACGGTCCAGGTGTGTTGTACCTGCAGGCCGGGCCAGAAGGCCTCCAGGCTCTGGAACACCGGCATGGTGACGCTTCCTTTGTGCATCTGGACCCACAGGTACCAGTCATCAAAACGCGTGTAGTTCTGGATGGCCCGGTCGTACGCTGAGGAAACACCACGACAGGGTGAGGGTCTACTGTGGTGGGCAGCGCTAACGCTAAGGCTAGCTGTGCTAACCAAAACCTAACTAAAAAACTAGCTGTGCTAACCAAAACTTAAATGTGCCAACAGCTAGCAGCTCTAACCCTAAAGCTCGCTGTGCTAACTAAAAAGTTAGCTGTGCTAACCATAAAGCACTAATCATAAACATTCTGCTAATGCTAAAGAGCTAAATGATCATTGTATTTAGTGGAAGCTAACACAAAGGTGCTAAATTTAACCATTTTCACCTCAACCTAATAAGCTAGCCGCGCTAAGTGTAAATCCTCAATAATAAAGATTTTGCTAAGGCTAAATGTTAGCACAATCAATATGGTATTTAGCAGAAGCTAATTTTAGAATAACTTCAATCAAAGATTGAACTTTATCCTACTGGAAGTTTTCAAAACAACTAAAATAAATTAGCACTTCAGAATTTATGTGGAAAATATTAATTTAGAAGCTAGAGGCGCTAACTACCAGCTCAAGCACTAAACAAAGTGAGTTCCACTTCCTGTTGGACTGGCAGAAGCGTTTTACCTCTGAACATGCTGAGCAGCTCCTGGTCCTGCAGCATGATGGCTCCTTTCACCAGATACTCAAAATACGAGTCGACGCCGGCGCCGATGCCGGCGTCCTGGGCCACCCACTTCCTGGTCACAATGTCGATGTGGTTCCCCACCTGGACGGGCAGAAACGGGTCGGTCCAAACTGCTGCTGGTTCTCGGTTTGGATTCGGTTGCGTTCGGTTACCAGTCCGATGTCAGATCTGGTGTTCCACAGGGCGGTCAGCGCGCGCCGCGCCGCGCTCTCGAACGTCGGGTCTCCGGTGAGGCGGCTCAGCGTGGCGAACTCCAGGATGAAGGTTCCCACGCCGGCGGTGCAGGTGACCGGCGTCTCGTTGGGACTGACGCCGCGCAGCAGGTTCACGGTGCCGTACGGCATCCCGCTGGGCGTATCGAACGCTGCAGACAGTCAGGTCAAAGGTCAGCAGTTCCTCTCCCACCACAGGAGGAAACCTGATGTCGGCCTAGCTTTTTCTGACTAAACGTTACGACGGGTGGCTCGGTCCGACCCGCTCTGGTTCCCTTCCTGTTCAGTCTGTCAAAGATCTTGCAACGAACATTTGGGCAAAAAAATGTGGTTTGATTGGCTAGTGGCACAATGCATTATGGGATACCGTTACCTTACTTTACTTCAATGGTCTGAATTCATTTTTAACTGTTTCTGAAACTCTGAGGTTCTATCAGAAGCCCGTTTGAGTCGCTCTGGTACCTGGCAGCAGCTTGCGGGCCGCGTCCTCAGCCATCCGGAGAAGTGGACCGGAACAGGGCCAGCCGGGCTCCAGTTCCATCCCGGCCCGACCCGCCAGCATGTGGGCCGACAGCAGGCCGCCCACCACTACCAAAACACAGCAGGTCAGCTCCGGATCCGCCCATCAGAACCAGAACCGGGCCGTGGGCCTCACCTCTGATGTTGGTTTCGAACACGGACGCGTTGACGTCGATGTCGAAGTCTACGGTGTCCTGGAGGAGCGACGCCACACGCTGGAACTCGGTCCGGTTCCCCAGAACCTGCAGGAGGAGGGAAGTATTTCAGCTTTGGACCGGACCGGACTGCTCCAGCCTGGACCTGACCGGGTCAGAACAGGTTTGGGTTCTCACCAGCAGCGTGTCCAGGGCGTCGATCAGAGTCAGAGAGAAACTGAAGAAAGAAACGATTTTGTTTATTTTCTGCTGTTTAACAGATGAAAACAAAACAGATAAAAGATCGATCTCCTCTGTGCCGATGTTCCAACCAGCCAATCAGAGCCAGGAGGCGGGTCTTAGCGCTGTCAATCAATGTTTGCTACAGTGCAGCTAGCACAACCTGCTGTGAATGATAAAGCTAGTTAGCATAGCCACAGATGGCGGCAGATACAGTTCTCCAGTAGCGGTACCTCTAGCAGCGAGTACATGAGGATGACTGACAGCGCTAAGACCTGCCTCCTGGCTCTGATTGGTTGTTTTGCGTTTCTTCAACAGCAGCTCAGGGACGTGATCCATCTTTTCACAGATTATCTGTTTCATCACAAAATGTCTGAATGAGAAGATTTTACAGTAAAACAAATAAAACCAGTTCTTTACAGGGAAAGCCAGGCATTGTGGGCGTGGCCTCACCTGCCCCAGGTGTCCTGTCCGTCGCAGGTGAGTGGGCGGAGCTCATCGTAGGGGAAGGCGTTGTTCAGGTAGCTGTTGTAGGCATGGTAGAACATGGACTTGATGCGCTGCCTGTAGGTTAGTCAACACGGATCAGAACCGGATCGTTTCCACAACCGCAGGGTGTAGATCTACAGCCGATAGAAGCTGCAGAGTGTAGATCTACAGCCGATAGAAGCTGAAAGGTGTAGATCTACAGCCGATAGAAGCTGCAGGGTGTAGATCTACAGCCGATAGAAGCTGAAAGTTGTAGATCTACAGCCGATAGAAGCTGCAGAGTGTAGATCTACAGCCGATAGAAGTTGCAGGGTGTAGATCTACAGCCGATAGAAGCTGAAAGTTGTAGATCTACAGCCGATAGAAGCTGCAGAGTGTAGATCTACAGCCGATAGAAGTTGCAGGGTGTAGATCTACAGCCGATAGAAGCTGAAAGTTGTAGATCTACAGCCGATAGAAGCTGCAGAGTGTAGATCTACAGCCGATAGAAGCTGCAGGGTGTAGATCTACAGCCGATAGAAGCTGAAAGGTGTAGAACTACAGCGGATAGAAGCTGAACGCATCAAACATTATGAAATTACAAACACTGAAACTTCTCCACGTCACGCTAACGGGCAAATAACAATATGCAGGTTTACAAGATAAATTATTATTTAGTAAAAATATTTTTATTACCAATTAAACATTTTTACACAAAATTATTTATATGACGTTATTAGCCTAGGCTGGTGTTATTAGCCTAGGCTGGTGTTATTAGCCTAGGCTGGTGTTATTAACCTAGCCTGGTGTTATTAGCCTAGCCTGGTGTTATTAGCCTAGGCTGGTGTTATTAGCCTAGGCTGGTGTTATTAACCTAGCCTGGTGTTATTAGCCTAGCCTGGTGTTATTAGCCTAGGCTGGTGTTATTAACCTAGCCTGGTGTTATTAACCTAGCCTGGTGTTATTAGCCTAGCCTGGTGTTATTAGCCTAGGCTGGTGTTATTAACCTAGCCTGGTGTTATTAACCTAGCCTGGTGTTATTAGCCTAGCCTGGTGTTATTAGCCTAGGCTGGTGTTATTAACCTAGCCTGGTGTTATTAGCCTAGCCTGGTGTTATTAGCCTAGCCTGGTGTTATTAGCCTAGCCTGGTGTTTTTAGCCTAGCCTGGTGTTATTAACCTAGCCTGGTGTTATTAGCCTAGCCTGGTGTTTTTAGCCTAGCCTGGTGTTATTAACCTAGCCTGGTGTTATTAGCCTAGCCTGGTGTTATTAACCTAGCCTGGTGTTATTAACCTAGCCTGGTGTTATTAGCCTAGCCTGGTGTTATTAACCTAGCCTGGTGTTATTAGCCTAGCCTGGTGTTTTTAGCCTAGCCTGGTGTTTTTAGCCTAGCCTGGTTTCATTCTGGCAGAGGAACCGGACCAGCAGAAAGGAGCTGGGATTCAAACCTCCGACCCTGACCGTCGCTGCAGCAGCTGCTCCATGCAGCTCCCAACCGACACCAGAACCACAACCAGAGGAGACGGAAATCTGCTCTGGTTCTGACTCGCAAGCTCCGGGTCTAGACCAACACCTGTCCTGCTCACCTGACAGCCGCCATCTGCTCCTCTGAGAACTGACGAGCCGCCGCGTCGCTCAGCGCGCACAGCAGCAGCAGCGCCGCGCAGACGGGAGCGCGCATGGTCCCGGACGGACAGGTGGTCCCGGACGGACAGGTGGTCCCGGAGACAGAAGGTCCAACAACGACCAGAAGATCAGAACAAGTGCTGCTGTCAGGAAGCAGGAAATGGCGCCTGCGTCATCTCTGTGCGCTGACGTTTATTGAAATGCTCCCGCACGTCAACAAGCCGCCATATTGCGAAGGGCAACAAAGCCTTAAATGGACAGTTTCTGTTCATATCGAGGTTCTGCTCAAGGATTATTAACAGTTCACACAAAACTAAACATTTAGACAAAAGATCTAGAACCGGTCGGCTCATTTTTTATTTTATCTTCAGAAAATCATTCAAGATTCAAAAAACATTTTTCTACATGTACAAATCAAGATTTCTGACAACTAAACTTTACCAGTGTCTCATTTCACAATTTTAATATTTACAGCAATTAACAGAAACATTTTTAGTTTATTCTCTCCCAACATTTTAGTGAGAAAAGAAATCACTTAAATCATATTTTATCACATATTTATATGCGAGTTCCAAACTAAATATTATGTTTCATGATGGTAAATCAAAGTTGAGTCGGATGATTGAAACTCAGACAGGTTTCCATCAGGATCTTCATCCAGATCTCTCACTCCGTCCAAAACTCACCTAAAGCTGATTCTCACCTCATTTTACTGAACAGAACCTCCTGCTACATTCATACAGATTAATAACATTCACAAACCAACATCTTTATCTCTAAATAGCTGCTTCCTGTGGCATAAACTCCTCCTGCTTTACTGTCGTCTAAAGCTCATCGTTCTTCTTCCTCCTGGTTTTCTCTTCGCGTTTCAGGAAGATGTTTCCATCTTTCTGCTTCCTCCAGCTCAGTCTGACGTCTCCACTCACTCCCTGCTCCAACAGCTTCCTCTTCATCTGAAACAAAAACAAACCCGGTTTTCACACCGCCGCCATGTGGTCATTTCAGGTACTGCACCACTGTCCACCCAGGATTCGATTTATCGGTAAATAAAAACAGAAAACTCATCGAGCTGCAAAGAAAACAATGAACAAAGAGCAGGAAGTGAACAATGAAACATGGTCTACCAAGATAAAGTCAAGACAAAAGATTTACCTTCGTCAGCAGGTCTTCCAGCAGGTCCGAGTCGTTCAGATCCACAGAGGAACTTCTCACCACCTTCAGCTTCACTTGCTTTAAAGATGGATCTATGAAAAAAACGATTTCATTTATTTTGATTATATGAAAGCATATTGTGGTTGGAAAAGTTTATCGTGTCTGAAGAAGAAAACCTCTTCTGTCTGAAAACAAGATGGCTGCAGGTTATAAATCTGGATCAGAGCAAAGACACGACGTCCGGAGAAACTAAACGGCACAAACACCAGCTTGATGCACAGCAGAGGACAGCTGCTTTTCTCACAGAACCAAAACAAAAGTAACAGAACCAAACAAACCCAAACAGAACCAAAACAGACCCAACCAAACGAAACAGAACCGTTTTGTACCTGCAGAGCAAACTGATGATTTCTTTTCTGTGCAGTAAAAGTTTTGCCATCTTCCAGAATCTTTCATGTTTGCCGCGGCGCAGTTCTGCCGGGCCTCATTGGGTTCTCCAGACATCCAGAAGCTAAAAGCCAAGCCGGTTCCATCTGACCACTTCCAGGGCTCCCTGGACAGGCCGATCCAGACCCGCTGTCCGGTCGGCACCAGGACCTGCAGCTGCCGGTTCTCTGCCAGGTTCCTGACGCTGGCCAGGTCGGTGTGGCGCCCCCTACAGTACCGCTGAGCCTCCATCCAGGTCATGTTGACATTGACCTGAACAAACGTCGCGTTTGTCCCTAAAACACAAATAAAACCTTCAAAAATCACAAAAATGAGCGTCAACATTAAACTAATTATGAAATTTAGCAAACGTGGAAAATCATTTTGTAGCAAATAAAATGCTGACCTTTGACATCCAAGCAGATGGAACTTCGAGTTCGATAACAAAATTCGTCATTCCAGCGTCCGTCTCGACGCATCTCAGCGCAGTTCTCTCTTCCAAAGTTATTGTTTGGTTCTCTGGACGCCCAGTTCCTGAACTTCTCCTCGGCAGAGTCGGACATGGACCAGCGCCAGCTGTTCACGTCATCGTACAAACCGATCCAGGGAGTCTGGAGAGGAGAGCACTTCCTGAAAACACCACTCACATTTATGATTCACTCTTAGAAAGAACTGGTTCACTGTTCAGTTCACTAAAGTCACAATTCATTCATGGTCAAAGTGACGGTTCCAACAGGAACCATGAAATATTTCTCCTGGTTTTAGGTTCTCACAGCAAATCTCAGAGACGAAGAGATAAAACGGAGACCCAGAGACAGAGACCCAGACCTAGAGACCCAGAGACAGAGACCCAGAGACCCAGACCTAGAGACCCAGACCCAGAGACCCAGAGACCCAGACCTAGAGACAGAGACCCAGACCCAGAGACAGAGACCCAGACCCAGAGACCCAGAGACCCAGACCTAGAGACAGAGACCCAGACCCAGAGACAGAGACCCAGAACCAGAGACCTAGACCCAGACCAGAGACCTAGACCTAGACCCAGAGACCCAGACCCAGAGACTCAGAGACCCAGACCTAGAGACCCAGACCCAGAGACCCAGAGACCCAGACCTAGAGACCCAGAGACAGAGACCCAGAGACCCAGACCCAGAGACCCAGAGACCCAGACCTAGAGACCCAGACCCAGAGACCCAGAGACTCAGAGACCCAGACCTAGAGACCCAGAGACCCAGAGACCTAGACCCAGAGACCCAGAGTCCCAGACCCAGAGACCCAGAGACCTAGACCCAGAGACCCAGAGACCCAGAGACTCAGAGACCCAGACCTAGAGACCCAGACTGAGTCCCAGCTCTGTTTTCCCTCTTTCATGAACCCAGAGATACTAAAACTCCTTGTCTCAGGGCAGGACGACCCCCGACCTGGAGAAGAACCTTGACCCTGTGCAGGTTCTGATCCTCGACCCAGTGACTCTGTAGATCACGACCTGATGAGGCCAGTAGGACGACATCATCTGCAAAGAGAAAATGAGGGAACCAGAACGGATCGGCTGGTAAGCAGAATCTGTGACAACGGGCAACCAGAAGAGTGCAACTCAGAGCAACCGGTCCAATACAGAGCAACCGGTCCAACTCAGAGCAACCGCTCCAACTCAGAGCAACCGCTCCAACTCTGATCAACCGGTCCAACACAGAGCAACCGGTCCAACTCAGAGCAACCGCTCCAACTCAGAGCAACCGCTCCAACTCTCATCAACCGGTCCAATACAGAGCAACCGGTCCAACACAGAGCAACCGCTCCAACTCAGAGCAACCGCTCCAACTCTCATCAACCGCTCCAACTCAGAGCAACCGGTCCAACTCAGAGCAACCGCTCCAACTCAGAGCAACCGCTCCAACTCTCATCAACCGCTCCAACTCAGAGCAACCGGTCCAACTC
>CAEGAD010072948.1:0-59406 GCA_903067055.1 Poeciliopsis paucimaculata
GCACAAAGTAAAACATTTAGATAAATGGATAACAAGTTATAAATTTGACGGCAGTCTAAATTAATGTTTTGGTTGTTTATTCTATGTTACATGACTTTGTGTTTTTATGTTTGTGTGATGTAAAGCACTTTGAAATGCCTTGCTGCTGAAATGTGCTATACAAATAAAATTTAATTTTATTTGATTTGAATTATGCTACAACCTTGAAGATTTGGTTGGCTGATTTCTTTGCACATATTTTATTCAGCATTTAACCATATCAATGCGGTGTGTATATGTATACCTGAGTCTGTTTGGAAAATTTTGAACATTTGTGACAAAATATATGTTTTTAAAGTTCATTGTAACTTTTAGTTGCATAATTATTACAAATATGCCAGAAATAAACACTACATTTGCAGCTAGTACGTTTTTGTAAACTTCTGACATTATTGGTTTTCTTGTGGACATTTCTTGATTTCAATATGAGTAAGTTTCTCACTTAAATTAGCATGTCTCTTATCTTCTGTTTCAAAGATTACATTTAAAAAAATGTTGTGTTTGTATTGCATCTTATTTATATGCCAAACCTGTCATGAATTAGTTACTAAAAGTTCATGAACAAATAAAAATCCTTTAGTTGGATTTATTTTATTGGGCTTGTTCGGCGTGTTTTGCCAGTTAACTATTTTTCTGACTAAAACGTTGCTAAAAGTTCTCTTTACCCAATGTGTTTGCAATTGCTAAGGTCTTTTCAAGATTATTAGAGGAACCAGTAACCCAAAATCTGCAATATCGCCATTTACAATTGCTACAGTGTGAATATGAGGTTATAACACTGCTCAAGTTTAAGCAGCTGTACCAAAAAGTTTGGAAAAGTTACCTCATGAATATAAGTAACCTCAGGGATGTACAATTATTTTTGAGATATCTACGTATTACATTTTCTTCGCTCTTTAAAGATGTTATTTATGGATGTGGTTATTAATCAGCATTTCTATGTTTCTCAATTTTTTTTAACATTAGTTTTGTTTTTATCATGGAACTTTTTAAAATTCCAAGCAGAGCGGTAAAACAGCACATGCTGGCAGATTTAATAACCTACTTTGCAGCAGTGCAGGGTGTCTGTAAAATTATCTCTCTATAACAATGAGCCCATTTTGAATTTCTGCATTTTCCTCTTCGCTCCCTCAGGTAACAGCTCATCTTTTGATCATGAAGATGAAACTCCTTGACAAGGTGATTTCTACCTCGAAATTTGAAGCTTTCAGGTGTGCTTCAGTAACATCAGTGCACTGAAAAAACTGCCTGTGCATGACAAAAAGTAAAATAAAAAAATAAATAGATAAACAAAAAGAACATTATCTAATGAAGATGTTTAATGTAGCATAATAACAAAAACGGGGTAAAATTGCATTTCAAAGAGACAGCAGAAAAAGTTTTCCTTTGATCGTTAGCATGTTTGTCAAGGAGCTTTGGATTTGACAAGTGCAACAATCCTGCAGCTCTGCAGGCTTAGTATGAAAAGCTACCCTCACAAATGAGCACACAAAGATTCAAGTGATGCTTATCCCGATAGCTGCAGTTTAATTTCAACTTCTTGCATAGTTTCTAACTCTGCATGAGTTAGAAACTTAGGTGAATGATTAAAACTGTTCATGTGTCAGAAAGTTCCACTTATGACAGTTTTCCCAGCTTTCAAAAGAAATTAAGCGATATTATGTTGACTGTGCAAAAAGTTAAGGATCCTTCTTTAAGATCTCTTATAATAAAATCAGCAGAACTATGACGAAACATTAAATGTAATAAAATTTCTCATAATAAATAATCACCAGTCAAAATAGTAGTTTGTGTGACTTCTGACTTATTATAATTTCTTTGTTTCATGTGTTTCCTGCCATGACTGCTGGTGCTCCTCCACTGCTGATTAGCTCATTACTCTCACCTGTGCCTTCAGCCAAAGCTGATGGCGCTCACCTGCTGGTGCCTATATAAAATCCTGCTCTGCACTCACTTAGTGTGAGGTTGTCTGTTGCCATCTTTGGCACAGCCTTTGACTGGGCCATGGCAGTGTGTATCTGGCCTGTTTTCTGCCTACACCATGAATTGGTCTAGTTTTGACTACAGGGTACAGACTACAGGGTGCATGTAGCTGCACCCTGTTTACTGCCTTGTTGCTAGATATGTTTTGCCTTTTCTACCCGCATTGTTGCTGACCTTGAATGTTTACTCTCCCACTGAATTAAGGATTAATTAGGAGCTGTCATTCTCTCTCTGTCAAATTTTAATAACACACGATGTTTACTCAAATGAATACCACCACATCCCTTTTGTGGCAGCAGCATGACCTAAAACTGACTTTTGATGCTTATACACCCTCTTATATGGTTATATAAAAAAAAAGTATGGCAAAGTTCCTCAACATTGATAGTTATTACCTAAATCTGATTGTGGCAGTTACAACCAAGCCTGGCATGACCAGTTAAGTTAATACACCATGAATTAACTTGGTGTAATTCATGGTGTATTAACCATGAATTACACCAAGTAATTCATGGTCACCAAGTAAGCCACCAAGTAAGCCATCCAAAACAAATCTGTTTTGGATGGCTTTTTCCTTGTTGTAATAATAATAAATCTTCCTCTGAAAACAGATTTTTGTATGTGAAGTTGATTTGTCTAATAATAAAGCCACTGAGAAATGTGTGTGCATTTTATTCCTACGATGCAAGTTCACACTGACCTACATATTCATACACGTATCTGTGAATCCAGAGTAGCATGAAAAAAAGATGCCGCAAGAAAGATACAACCTGAGGAAGATGTGTGCAGACGAGCAGACTGAAAAAACCTCGCCCAGACAGATTGATTCTGACCTGACCAGATTCTGCACGACAGCCATAGAAGACAAAGGGAGGTCAGACTGTCAAGCTGTGGAAGGTAATCTCGGTGAAGTTTTGGTTTGCGGAAATCATTCTTGTCTACTACATTTTGTTTGCATGATCAGCAATAGTTCGCAACAGAAACAAACACTTGAAATATATCACTATGTGTGTACTGGTCTATATACGACTGTGGGAAAGAATTGGGACAAATTATAAAGTATTTTTTTCCCTCGCATACATGGAAATATAAATATCTAATATCAGTTTAACAATACCTAAAAATTCTAGTAATATAATCAAACTATCAAAATGGACGAAATAACTTTTTAAAACCTTCTTGTGAAATAAAATTTGAAAATATTTTAACACAGGGGCTGGGGGAAGAAATGTGCAAACTTTTAAAATAATATCACGTTTGTAATTATTTTTGGAGCCAAGTGAGAAACAGATAAAAACTGTCACCAGCAAAAAAAAACAACAACAAAAAAAAAACAAAACAGTAAACTTTGCAACATGTTGAAAGAACCATCCCAAAAATATCCTAGTCAGTTCCAATCCAAAAATATAAATAACTGTTAAAATCCTCCATCCTGTTGCATCTATCTTAAAAACACAGCTTGTTTCTATATTATCTCTGGTCATAATTAAGAAGAATTATAATGATGGTTGGAGGCCACCTGGCTGGAGTGTCCTAACTTTTACTTCTGTTAAAACACACATTTGTTGACATAAACATAAACTAATAATTTATGTAACAATTTATCCAACTCTCGCTCTCATATCTGCTGTATTTTGGTCTATTTCTCATACTAATATGGCAATTGAGTTTAATAGTTTCACTTCAACTCCTTAAATCTAATAACAAACCTCAAATCTGTGCTCCTTTGTACCTCCTGCTGTGCTGGGCTCTGCGGCTCCTATTGGGAAGAGTTGAGATCAGACAGCTGCTGAGACACATCAGTGGTTTCATTCAGAGTAGCTGAGTGGATTTAAAATTAATGAATTAATGGAACAAAAAGTCACGGCAAAAGGAAAAAGAACAGACCGGATCAGTACGCCCCAGTGGGCCTCGTGTTCTTTTCCACAACATGAAAATAAAATTATGAATTACAACTGGGACTCAAAGCTTTATAAATTAGGAAGATCATGCAGCAGGGTACATAGAAATTTGACAAAGTGCAAGATATTGCAGCACCAGTTTTGCTAATTAGTACTCCTAAGATTATTTCTTTTTTGTCTGAGTCTGATAGAAAGTTAAAAATTTCACTAAAATTTCTGTTCCATTTTAGAGGTAGAGTCTATAATATTAGTTAAGTAGTTTAAATATTAAAACGTGTACCATTACTTACATAACCTATGTCTTTTTACATGTAATGGAAACCTAGTTTATACACATAACTAAATTATGACTTTCATAAATAAAGAGGGTTTTGAACTAATCGGTATAAACTGATGGTAAAGCATTATACACCTAAATGATATCCAATACGTAATGTTTTTGCATAGTTTTACCTATACCTGCAATGTTTGGAATCACAAGCCACATATATATCAGTTTCTAACTGGCATAGATCAAAAACATTTGAGGTCACAGACTTTACCATCAAGCTGGAGCAAAATTCCTGGCTCTCTTTCCAAAGTGTCTTTGACTCAGCAGGCAAAGAGAAGCAGCAACAATCTCTGTCAGCTGCATGCACAAAATTCACATGCACCACGTTATCTTTGTGTCACGTTGGGAAGCTGTGGACTGAGCAAAAGAAGATTTCAACATTCTGTCATGTCTGACTTGTTCCTCTAAGTGATCTCCCTACACGCCGTAGTCACAGCTCAGAAGTTGCTTAACTTCCATGGATACAACTTTTGTGAGTTCAAGTAAAAGTAAGACTGTTAAGATTACAAATTTCAGCAAGAGTCACATTGCTGAGTAGGTCCAAAGGAATATGGGTAATGTCTTGGTCTTAGACAGCTTTCACAGATTATCATCTAAAAACAAGTGTTATATTATTTGTAGCTGCCCTGTTGTTGGAGCTATTCTAAGCATTCAACATGCAGGGATGAGGAAATCTTCATCAGTGCATACAGAACCTTTGTATAGTGCTCCATGATATTAAGCAATGCTATAATTAGATCACTGCTGTGATATTTAAATTCTACTTGGAGCCTATGTGCAGAATATGAAATCTTTTAAAAAAAGAGATTCTCGCCGACTGATTCTTTCTGTTTTTATCTTTTTGCCACACTTAGTTTCATATCATCAAACAAATTGTGATATTAAAATTCACCTGGGAAATTGGAGTAGCACAAGAAACATTTTTTTTTATTAAAATAAAAAAAGCTATGCAAATGTGGTCTCTGTGATTCACAAAGTCTTGTGATTGACTTTTTACAATTCCTTTCTCTGATTCTGTTGATTTGTGAGCTCTACTTCATGTTGTCAGACAGGTTCTAGTTGGCTGATTTAAATCTAGAGCTCAGACCTGGGTGTGTCCGGTAAGACTGAACTTAGCTTTAAAAATGTTTTCTTAATAAGCAGGGCATCTTAAATTTTTACATGTGGCCAGTTTCATTTTGATAAATTAGATTTTTCATCAGTGAAATCACCATCTGAAAATTGCATTTTGAGCTCACACAATATGTCTGTCTGCTATTGGAATGTCTATGAACACATAGAAATCTGCAGAAGGCAATTAGTCGTTCTTATGATGCATTTTTTCAAGTAAAAAATCCTGGAGCGCCCACTTATGTTAATATTTAATTGAAACACAAAGCAGACACGCAGCAGAGTGATCGGGGTATCGGACCAGAAACAGACACAAGACGTCGGAGTGAGCTGTTTTATTGGGAGCTTGATTTTTATCAAGATTAAGGATATGCTGACTGTAGTTTCCTTGGCTTATTCAAATTTAGATTTGTGCAAAGATTGACCCTCTTCTTTCAGAATGTGGCTGATTCAGGTTTCTTTTATTTCCTACAATTGTTCCGAAACTGCACATTTGAAATTACATTTCCTATATTTTCTAGCAAACAAGTCACTACATTTTTGGTTAGTTTATAACAATAATACTCATTGAAATTCCACTGATAGTTAACTGTTTTAACTATGTAAAACAGTTAAAAAGTAGTTGGAGGAGATAGAAAAGTGTAAATCCTGTTTCTTGCATGTTTCATTAAGTAGTAATAAAACATGCCCTGATTTGAATGTCAAACCATCCGTTCACATTCTGTAGCCACTCAGTTCCATTCAGGGTCATTGGATTGTGACCCAGAAATTCCTGAGGCATTTTCAAGCCACCTGGAGCACTGTTGTAGATATATTAAGAAAAGCAAGACGTGTACTTTCTGTCAAAATCTCAGTTTATTGTTTTTATTAACTTCATTTTAAACCAAATCCTAAAAATGAGGAAAAAAAATAAAATTTTAAAAAGCAAAAAATGGTAGGCAACTTTTGAGTTTATGTAAGAGATAAACACCGGTCCCTTTGGTGAAAATCCTCTGACTCCAATTATCTCCTTCATGGAACATGTTGCTTTAAACCTTTCCTAACTAAACTATCTGCCCTCAAGGAAAGACTACCAACACCTCCCAGCATAGTTTCCTTTTCTTTTGCATAGCTGCATCTGTAACCGCTACCAGGCCCAGCAAGGTCATGCTGAAAATGTCTGGATGTGTCTTCAGAAAAATCTGTTGGCTGTAGGCTACTCAGGGGCAGCGCGATTAGAGCGGTTTCACAACACAACAGCAGTGCGCCTGTAAGCCAGACTCAGGGCATACATGACCATTTAGTTACAGACAAATTTCTTTCCTCTCACATTTGTAAATCAGAACTCACATTTGCAGACCTATCGTTGAAGGAGTAACAAGAAACATATAAGGGCAACACAGCTGCGGTGTGCAACATTCGTGTGTTTCCAGCTAATTGCTAGGGTTTAACTGATCTACGATATGCTAGTAAAATTTACACAGCTGTATTTAAACAAATTGTTCAATATTTAAATATACTCATTGAAAAAAAAAAGACATTTAAATCATGAGTTTTTCCTGATTCAAACATTGTAAAGTCAGGGTTTAATATATACAAACACTTCCACTTATGTTTGCATACTTTTGTAGCCATAAATATACTTCTTACATCATTTTGCCTGCATATTTGATGCCTCTTATCAAAACTGCTAGAATTTGGAAGTTGGTCAGCTTCCAAAATTGACTTTCAGGCACTGACTTATGTTTCCAGCAGGGTTGAGGTCAGGAGCAATCCAAGAACTTAATGCCAACTCAAATACCTTCAGCAAAAGGTTTTATGTTCAAATGAATCAGAGGTTGAGCTTTTTGGTTGGACTGAACAAACTGTGTTTGGAGGAGTCAAATTGAGGCCTTTAAGCCTCAGATAGATTTTAACATTATTGACTTTATGTCAAAACTGACTTAATATCAAAACTCCATTTTCCATACAGTTGGGGCGGGTAATTGTTTTTTTGTGGGTTTACTTTTATTGATGTGTGCAGCACTTTGAACTGCTTTTAGCATGAAGGGTGCTTTATAAATAAAATTGATTGTTTGATTGATAGAATAGTTAATTATTCAGTTAGTAGCTTAGCTTCTTAACCCCAAGCCTGTCATTGGCAGTGAACAGAACTCATTACCATGGACAGGATTTTTTTTTTGCCTCTTAGTTAGATTTAAAACATTTATTACCATTTCAATCATGTTTCATAAACTTAGATCAGTAAGCTAAACGTTGTTTACAACTGACCAAATCTTTTACATGCCTTTTACAAATTGACCTTACATAATATATTCTTAGAACTACTGACTTAAAATGTATGTATTTTTATTTATTACATTTTAATAGGCTGTTAAAATCAGTTTTTAAGGATCACAGAAGTTTAAACATTTTTTGATTTCACCAACTTTTCTAAAAGGGCAGCGAAGTTCTGCAAAGGCAATTTTTCAGCTTCAGCCGACACAAAGACTGTCATCATGTGTATTTATATTCACCTTACATCAGATTACACTTTGAGAACTACGCTTATCGGTCACTTTATCATCAGTATTCTCTTCTACCCGTGGCCTCTGACAACCCCCGTCATTCAAATTACACCCTCTGATGCTTTAAACAGCAGAGGGACAAACTCTTCCTGCAGACTACACTAAGTGCTATTATCCGTACACTGAGATTGACACTTTAAATAAAATAACCATTGATCAACTACAGAGGGGCCCCATCTTTTGTCTTTCAAAGGCATCTATACTTGCAGAGTGTTAGACAACAAAGAGCCACAGGGGGCCCTTCTCGTGTGTCAACGGGAGTTTTTGGTGGTGTGGAGGAGTATGACAGCGTGCAGAGAAATGTCAAGTCCGGGATTGTGTCGTGTGTTCTATGCCAAAGATGTCTTTGACTGCCGTCAGCAGATAAAGACAAATTGCGTTGTGTTTTCTCTGTGTATTCAGTTCACAGCAGCAGAAGGAGGAGCGCCGTGTGCTGCGGACGCCAAACTGCAGGGACAACAACGTTTGACAGATTTGTAGGATATTGAGTTGGAACTGTACAGACGACGTTATTATTTGTGGACCTGAAACAGAGTCGCAGCTAAAAATAATACAACAGGCTAACACTTAAAATATGGCCACAAATCTAGAGGAAGCATCCTACTGCAGTTTATGCTGTTTACTCATTAGGACCATCAATCCTATTTGGAAACATGATCATTTTCTTGTCATAAATACTTCTCCTTTCTTAATATATGTGCTTTGTATGATTCCAGTACTTTGCTTAAAAGGTGACAGCAGGATATTTACACCACACACTGACATGAACAAATTCAATCTGCAGCCAACTGATTGAGCAATTTGTTCAGCAATTGAGCACAATAGGCCATCAGCGAGCAGGAATACTAATGCATATCGCAGACCCGAGAGTAATGACGAGTTGCTAAAAAAATTAAACTGCAGAGAGAGGCTGTATTTCATCAGTGATGATACAAACAGCTGGGGTGGATTTGATGTATAATGTGCTACACCACTGTAGTTAACTTGTACTTTATTTATGTTTCAGAAACCAATGCTTAGTCCCTTTTTTGACCTAGGACTAGCATAGTTTTATTCCCTTTGTTTCTCAATTTTAAGTACAACTGCAGGAAACTAAGTGATTAAATAAATGAGCCACATTAAAATTCATAAGTATAGAGGAGTAATGATAGACCCAGCTCACAAGAGGAAACTATACAGTTTTCAGAATAAGCTTTATTGCCTAGATTGTTTGCACAATGTACCGATGTAAAATATGAATCTATAGATTTTAGAGAAAATATAATAAGGCTGAAGGAACAACATGTACATGTATTTACGGCCAATATTTTTGTTATAAAGTAATACAAAATGATTGTTGTGACAGTGCAGGTAGCCTATCAGAAGTTATCAAAGCCATTATCATCTGGGCCTTCTGTATATTAACATCTGAGTTTTGAGACATTAATCAAAAAATCTCTGACATTCTTTCATCATTGTGGCATTTATCAAATTGAGATAATTTTGGTAATTTCAACTGATCTAAAACGAGAAAGGTTTGGTCAGATTCCACGTCAAACAGTATGTGAAATGATTCACTGCAGTTACTGCTTTTTTCATGCTGGATTGAATATTCCCAAAAAGAAAGGAGACAAGAAGTTAAAGGATTATGTGTGACATTAGGCTTAGGCATAGTAATTTGAAGCCATAATGTTTCTATGTTTAAGGCAGACTGAGTTGCATGCATATTGAGAAGTCTCTATGAGACAAGTCCATCAAGAGAATAGTTCATAATTACTTCCTTTCTTGCTTTAAAATACCAGTCTCATAAATACATCAAGGATGTCAAACTGAAAGCTCTCACATTTATGTTTAAGCTTATAATAATATCGTATTCCTACTTCATCAAGTGAATGGGCCTAATTATACAGCAACATAGCATTTTGTATGACAGACCTTCCTTTGATGAGAAGTATCGTTATATTTTAAGTGCTGTGAGATTCACTGTATGTCCTCTTTCTGCAGAAAGTTGTTTAATGCATGAGAATATACTTGAGATATTATACAACAAACATGCCTTCGACTTTTTAAAAATACGAGCGCAAACTATCTGAAAATAAATGACTCATTGCATTCTTGTAACTGTTTACCAGAACTGTGAAAAAAAGGAATGGAGCCCTGCATCAAATGATTTAAATTGTAACATTAAGAACTGTTTTGTGGCGTAAACAGCAAGAAACAGAGATGGTGAGAGTTGGAATGTCTGTCAGATTTCTGTATTCACAATTCATTATTTTCAGAGGCAATCTGCGTCATCATACTTAAATAAAATAAAACTTTGTGTGCCCAGATACATAAAAGCAACGAAAGAGCATCGATGGCTTTAGTCGGAGTGCTTTTAACACAGGGCGGGTGAAAGACTTTCTGCCCTGAGCGGAAAAACAAGACATCCAGTATTCAGACACTGCAAGTTAAAATAGGTTATTAAACATAGACCTACCCTCTGAAGGGATGAATAATGTAAAGTTTGGTTGGTTGGTTATCAAATGAAACTCCTTGTAGATTTTGAATTACTCTGATGTTCTTACAGACTTCCTGTTCATGAAGAATTCTAGAAAAATTACTATTGATGAGCTGTGTTATAATTCACATCATTTCAGATGGACAAAACATACAGACATAAAAGAATTATTTAAGCATAGTGCCTCATCCACATGACAGGACAGCATAAGTAAAGTAGGTTAGCTGCTGATGCAGATAGATTCTGGCCCGGCCCTGTCTTATTGTAATATTAACCAGTGACCATGTGAAGCGCAGGGGGGAGCAGTGGTAAGATTGTTAGTGCATTTATATGTATCTACCTTGAAGGGGTTTACAGATGTATCTTACATTAGTGTTGCCTGGCAGAGACGGAGGGAAGAAACTGAATAGTTTTGAGGTGAAGATAACAAAACACACAGTTTGCCAGTTTGCTCACACAGCTGGAAAATGCTGGAATACTCAAACACTTTTCTAAAAAAAAAAAATTAAAAATCCTTATAAAATGAATTTCTATTAATTTTATTCCTCATTTGAGATATTGTACAGCAAACAATATCTCAAGAATATGTATAAATGTGTAGAAAACAGTGGAAGGGGTTGGAATCCTTGAACTATAGTTCTTCCAAAAATCAATACGGCATTACAAGTCCACTTCATGGGTGCAGGGGAAGTTAGAAATACTCTTGTTTACTCCCACAGTGCCCAATGTTCTGAATAAAATCAAAAGGCCAACGTCTTCACTCCTATGTTGGTTAACACTATTAAACTCTAACCAGTAAATTGCTCTGGATTATTGTTATTTTCAGAAATTAAGTCCAAGATATGACATCATCCTAA
Organism: Poeciliopsis paucimaculata; assembly: GCA_903067055.1. Taxonomy (NCBI): domain Eukaryota; kingdom Metazoa; phylum Chordata; class Actinopteri; order Cyprinodontiformes; family Poeciliidae; genus Poeciliopsis; species Poeciliopsis paucimaculata. The sequence continues at coordinate 11,247 of CAEGAD010072948.1, forward strand.
TTTCGGTATTTACTGCCTGTGCACATTCACTAGGTGCAATTCTCATCCTTTTTATGCTCACAGTTGTAATTAATACACTCTGAATCAACATGCTAAGTTCCGAAATGTAGAAGGATCTGCTGTTGTTCTTCAGGGAAGCAAAGCAGAATTAGGTTTAACACTTCGGTGGCATTAAAAATATACTTACCAATTCACTTGACACAGAGACTTGGGATGGATGGGAAGAATTAAGCCTGGGAATGGAGATTAATCCCAAGATGCTTTCTGGGTATACAGGAATGTTTCATTCAAACACTCAACTGCGATTCGGCCTAATTCAGCTTTGATTCAAACGGATGTGATACACTTTGTTTTGATGCAATGCATTAACTTGGAGGTTCCAAGGAAATCACGATTTACATCTGAATGAGAACAACTGTTAAATTATTTAAGAAAACTGTTGTTGGCTGGAAAGCTGTTTACTCTTTAACATCAATGGAATACATAAAAATGCCATTAGTTTAGAATTAAACAAGATTTTATTTTATTTTTTTTACAGAATTACTTTCACGTCAACAAAGCAAAATTTCATTAGTCATAAAAATACATTTTCCAACACATTCAATACATTTAAAAACACGTGGAATGTTTCAAAATACTGTATGATGTGTTTTGCTACACATGCGACAGTTAATAAGGATGGAACTGTTAATTTTCACATCTCTAAATTGTTTTTCTTAAAAAAAAAAAATCCTGTGTAACACACAAAGTTTAAACAAGTGATCTGGTTCAGCTCTTGTGGTCTCACCTCTGCACCTGCCCTTATGAAATCTTGTTACACAGGGGATGTACTCACATACAGTGAGCTTCTACAATGAACTGACAGATGGTTGCTGTCTGGATGGTTCTGACCTTCCTCTGAAGGTGAATCAAATCTGTGCAGTCAAGCACTTTTTCATTGTTTTATACAACCTATGTACATTCGTCTTTTCTTTTGACTTCTAATAATGATAAACGTTATTCATTTAGCATGGAGCCTGCTTTTAAACATGCTTAAACCCAATTAAATACTCATATGCATGAGGGTTTTTGTTTGAATTTGGGCTAGTTAGCTCGCTTTCTCCTTTCCAAAAACAGTGTTAATTGGAGTTTTTGATTGTTATGTTGGAGTAGACAACTGTCCAGGTTTCTGATGTTAGACCCTGTCAACCTAAAAATAAAGGACATTTATCAGGACGCGTAAAGTAGAATTTGTTGAAACACGAATGTTGCTGTCCACAGTGAAGCGATTTCAAAATCAACATGGACTGTCGGCATGCCAACCAAAAAGAAGCACTTACTCTAAAATTGTTAAGCATGGATAAAATTATAAGCTGGCTAAATGGGAAAGTCCAGTGTTGTCCAGAAAACATGTGTAGTCGGATAGAGCTTGAGAGCAAAAGGTTGAGATATTTCACGATAAAAGAGAAAATAAGTTGAGTCTTTCAAACGAAAATCTGTAACAACTGTAAAGTGATGATAACATCATATTGTGAGATGTTTGTTTCTGGTATTACTGGTGAATTGTAACAAGTGGCTACAGTTTTGAAGATGAACAATTAGTTTCAGAAGTATTCTACTTCACCTCAAATAAACTAGACCTTTGCTACTTGAGCACAATTGGGTGTTCCTACAAAACAATGATTCCAAGCATTCTTTAAAAATGGCTTTAGAATAAACAGGACAAAATTAATTGTCTGGTATAGCCTGTACCTCAATGCTGATGGATAGCAGCAATTTGACAGCAATTTTTTGTAAGAAGAATGTACATCCAGAAATACATTGATGGTTGAACAAAAAGAGTTTGGTCATATGTAATTTTTTAAGAGACATTTAACAACTGTACCATGGGAAAAGCCTAAAAAAATCATCATATTGTCAAACTTATTCATCCAATTCTTGTTTAAAATCACTCAAATTGTATGTTGTGTTTTGTACAGTCTGAACAAATGTACAAAATAGTCCAAAATTATGTTAGATGAGCGCATATAAACCTCTGACCAACACTCTTAGTTTGGTGACGTGATACAAGAGGGCATTAAAAGAAATCACCATAAAAGAAAAATAAAAACTATGTAATGAATGATTCAACATTGTTGCGTATGCAGCATCCAGTCAACAAACAAGCTACCTTGAGTGAAAGCTTCACGGTTCTCCAAGTGAGGTAAAGATATGAGTGACAGCTCTGCTGGCACCTTGTCTTGTGTGACTCTTATACCTGCTTTCATTGACATAGAGTTGACCCCTAGTTGTGTGTGCATGGTCAGTTGTAGCAACTGACAGTCATGATGCAATATAGGACCAACAAGGCCCTCAATATAAATATAAAACCGACAGCTGACTTGATTCACAAGTCAGCAATATAAGGTCTGTGATGGGGACCTTATATTGCTGTCCCCATCACAGAGAATAGTTCACATATGTAAATTTGAATAACCTGAACATCTGAAAAACTTGTATTAAACAAAATGAATGCAAAAAAAATCCAACTTTAACATCATTCTTAAAATTCCAGAAATTGGTTTCAAATGCTACTTTTTTTTTTCTGCTCTCTCTCCATCACTTGTCCTGAAGACCTGGGCTCTTCATTATTGATGGACTCTCCAACTGGAAACCGTATGGGTGGTTATTTACCGTTAATTGCTGATTACAGTTACTTCTTCAAAGTTCTTATTTAATATTTTAGCCATAAAACTTTGCTCACAAAGAGTTAAAAAAAAAACATACGAAAAACATGATCTTTTGCCTTTCTTTTCAGTAGTCAGGTCCCCTGAGCTTCATTCGTGGAACTGTATTGGGTTCAGCATACAGAGTACACAGTTCTAAGTTTAAGTGCCTCTCTATTGCTTCAGGTCAGACAGAAGCTCATTAGATGTATTTTTGGTAGAAATCTTAGGATTTTCATTAATCTCTCTCTATGCTCGCTGAAGTTTTTTTTCTCCATTTCTCCAGTTTAGTTTCAACTTTTCAACAGGGTTTTTATTGAAATTGCTACAGAATGATGAAAGCTATAGAAAATGTGATTTTAGACAAATAACAGCCCCAGAAACTGTTTTCCAATTTTGGGTGAAGGTTTTGATAAATTACTCAAAATAGCAGCAAACTAAGTAGATTTTTTAAGGAACCATGGCCATGTCAAGAATTAATTATGCATCATGCTTCACATTTTCCAATACTACTACCTATAGAGGGTGCTGAACACTTTTTTAGTCTATATGGGTTCATGTTCTGAGTTTATCAAAATGCCTCACTTGGGATTTTTTTTACACAATGTGCTACATCATTCTTGGATTTGATAATGGACTGGGTGCATCGATCTATTTGCCAGTTCAGACTCGAATAAACAAATAGCATATCAAATTAAAAAATCATTTAAAAATGTCACCATCGTATGTTAATTCTGTAGTAAATTATTTTATCTAATTATCTCATTTATTCACCTACACACAGTGTAACATTCTGTCTGCTGTTGTGTAATTAATAACCATTCAGGTCAAAGAGACTTATTTAATCAGACTGTCACCAAGTAATATTGTTTCCTGGATGTCACAACTCTTCAAACTATTGTACTATTTCTTGATATGCAATAAAGCCATAAATGTGACTGCAACAGCTACTATTTTTTAGTTTCTGTTTTGTTCTGAAGTTCATTATGGTCCATAGGGCTTGAACATAGCTTTTATGTAAGTATTGATGTAAATTAAACAAAAATTATTATACAGGCAAATATTTTTAGCAAAATTGTCTTGTTTCCACACATATAGATATAAAATAAATGATTTCACAGTCAGATTAGCAGCAGGGTAAACTGAAACATGTTTGTTTTTTTATGTAATGGTTTTCTGTTACAATTATAATCGTAAATGGTTGAAATTCCAAGCAGTTAGGTGATATTTACAAGTACAACACAAAACCCTGAACCATTTTAATGAGCCGAGACAGACCTTTATGTAGTAGTTAAGTGCTCTCCTTGGACTGAGAAAACTAAATGACCCCGCTGTCACTCAGAGTGACATCAAAGTTCAGATTGATCTTCATAAACTGTCGTTTATAAACCTGTTCAATGGCAACGAGATAAACCCAAATTAGAACAAAGAAGTATAAATGCATTTCCACTCATTCTTCTTTCAAAAAGACATCAGAAGTTTGAACACAAGAATGTGTATATATGTCTTGGAAAATTTTAAAGAAGGGAAAAGACATTTGGGAGTCATTTTACTCATTTTAAACATATATCTATAACAGTTCATTTCAATGCAAAGATGAAGAAAATTGCACATCTTGCAGGTGTCCTCCAATCACACATAAATATACTTAAAAAAAAATGCTAGAGCATATGTTGTACTGTTATTCAAAAAAAATGTCTTCCTGTCCTCAGTCCATGTGGACTAGTGGCATCCCCATTAATCCACTTTCCAGTTCGGAGTATTTTGAGTCCCTTTGGCAGGCAAACGCTCCTGTGCTTCCCTGCACAGTAAACACCTTTACATCCACCCATAGATGTTCAGCCAGACTGCCTTTTCCCATTCCACATTTTGTTTTATTTGCCAGCCAGCCTGCAGATACTTAGCATACACAGATGCCAGACAAACTTCAGTGTCTCTCTCTCATTTCTAGTTTCAGGCTAGAAGGTAGAAAGTTGAGTAAAATGTGTGTAGAGTCTGAAAAAATGTGTATAGACTGATCTAACACTGATCCAAGATTTCAGGTGCCAAAATGGATAGAGCTGTCAAAAGCTACGAACCAAATCCAGTGTCCATAACCAAATTGTGTGAAAATGTATATCTGGCAACATTCCTTCAAATTTTGTCGAGCTAAGAAAAATTTAGTTGAAATTTATAATGAGTGAAAAGAACAAAAAACATGGCTGTATGGCATTTACACAAATATCAAAAAGAAACCTTTGAAATAATCTAATTTTGTTTTAAACAAAAAAGCATTTATTCCTTTTACCATCGCTTACATGCATTGCAGTTTTTGTGGTTAATGGTTTTAAGTCAGCGAAATAAAAAAGGTGGTGATGTTTTGCATTTTATTCAGCTTGTCTAAACTCACAGAGTCCCAGCTTCTGTGAACAACTTTAATTCATCAAACATAAAAAGAGAAGAAAACATTTTTGAAAGATTTTACTTTTAAACTGAACAGAAGATGGAACTAAAACATCTGTATTTATTGGCAGCGTGTGAGGATGATTGGAACTTTACATTCCAAAGCAGATGTGTTCAAAAAGTCAGAGTTTCATTTCGAACGTAAAAGAAGGAAATATGAAAAGGATCTCACAAATGAATCCATTTCACAGCTGACAGGAAAATGCCCTTGGCCAAAAGCAATGGTGACAGAGGTGAATAAACAAATCTATGCACAACTTTTACTATGAATTTATTTTCTTTCTGTATTGATATTTTATGTATTTCTGAAGCATAAAACACCGAAAGGGGTCATATTTAGTTGCTGCAGATTTTGTTTGTGTTTTTTTCACTTTTTTGCTATTTCAAATGTGTAATCTTATGAATATTGACAAGGAAATTAAATATTAATTACAGGTTTTTATAGACTTTCATTTTTACTTTAAATAGAACCACAAAGCATGAGAGACTGATTAAAATCCAACTGCTAAAGTTTGACATATGTTGTAATTTGATATGGAGCGAGTGTAAAATTTACTCATCCCAAGTGGTCTGGGAGAAAAAACCTCCGCCAGGTCTGTGCTCTTTGATAACACCAGCTAACTTACCCTGAAATTGCTCTGAAATTAGTCATCATTTGGCCTGAAGTGACAAGAAGTGACTCCAGAGAGCGTATTTTAACACATAAAGTCAACCACTGCAGTCATAAGCAGTGTGTGATTGGTGTAGGAGCATATTGGTGAAGAATCTTGTTGATCCTGGTAATGGCACTCAGTTCTTTTTTATAAAGAAGACAGATGGCTTGAGAGATGAGTGAAGGAGCCAATTAAGTGAAACTGGAAACGGCAAATCTAGACCAAGAAAGCAAAATCAAGTATCACTTGGAATCCAGCTTTTATTTTCCCCCGCGGCAAACACACCAATTGTTGAAATATGACAAATGTAAGTCACAAATTGGTCTGGTAGGTTAGGTGAAGAGTTAGGTTAGGTATGAGTAAATAAAAGACCTGCACAAGACACTATAAAACCCTAAATAAGCAGAAGACAAGTGTTGCACTCTTGGCGGTAAAGGCAGTAAGGCAAAAACTACACTAGAAACAAAATGTTTCTCTTCTTTTCCGTATGTAAGTTACACATGCAGAAAGGAACCTTGAATAAAAGCACGTACACTGCTGTTGAAATTTTGAAAGGTAAAGCGGATGATTCAAGGTCTTGTGGAAAAATAATAGACCGTGATAACTTGGCACAGAGCAATAGAAGGAATACAAATGAGTGACCTCAAAGATATTTGTCATTGGTGAGAGCAAGCCCATCTGTTAGCTAAGCAGGTGTAAAAACTCCAGTGGCAGATTCACCCCTGTCCATTGTTCCAGACATCCGCCTCGTCATGCAGTCATTTTCTTGCAGAATTTCTTTTGGCCTCGTTCTCAGTCCTATTGTTGTAATGCGATTTGAATGATTTCACAAAGATCATTCTAGCAGTTATGTGTACGAGATTACGTGCAATGTGGCAGCAAAATAATCATTTGGATACCATTACCCTTTTTTTTGCAGAGAAATAAGGGCTTTAACGCCTCATGATACTCATTCGGTGCCGTTTTAATGGCACAAGAATGGATCTTTTTCTTTGTGATTCACCTCAGAACAAGATAGTTCTTCTGCCTCTTGAGCATTTTATACTCAGAAAAATCCATTCATTTCTAGGACAGAAGGGAAGGGAGTTGACTTTGCGCCACTGAAAGGTCTTTGGGGATTTTGGAACTGTTTGGAGACTGTTGACTGCAGAAAGTTAGGAAACTTAGAACACAGGTCATGCAAGCACATCTGAGATGCCTTCATTATACCTGTAGAGAAAGGTTTGTCTTTGTTGTTGCTTCCACTGTTCTGTCACTCAAAACAAAGATAACATGCTTTAAGTGTGCATTCTGCTCCCTTTCTTCAGTTTTGCATGTGTCCACCCACATAATCTTTCATCTCGTCAAAGGAAGTATAGCTCAAATGAAAAATGAAAAGTGAGTGGGACATATAGAGAGATATGCAAACCAAGGGATTCAGCTATGGATGAAAAAGAGCATTTTGAATATTCAGCTTTAAACAAATGGCATTAGTGGTACTCCAGTAAAGACTCAATCATGTGTAATCATAGCCACCCAATTCAAATTACGGAGGTTGTCAGATTTTTAAAGAGTACATCATTAAATCTAATTTGAATTGGCATTGTATGTGAGGTCTACATTTCAAAAGATGTTCAGAGATTTTTACGTCCCCATTTGTCTGGTACTTCCATTACACACAGTGATCAATGCAGCTTACAGTTAAGGTGTTTTTTATACAATGAGAACACATCCTTACAAATTTGTGACATTTTGGTTGTGTTTCACCAAAAGGTTTAACATAAATGAAATCCACAAAGATAATAAAATGAATTTTTAAGAAAAAAAACAACAAAAAAACCATCCAAACCACCCTGATTCTGAGTGGAAAAATAAATTCTTATCCTTTGATTAATCATAAATGAACTCTGATCAATTAATATTCTTCAGAAGACTGTGTTTATGCTCACAAGATACAATGTTTAATTACTGTCTGACCATTTAAAATAACAAAATCATTTAAACAGAACAGGCTAAAAAAAACAACAAAAAAAACCACAACAACAAAGTGAATAACACATCATGCCCAATATAGAAGAGTTTTAAATACATTTTCTAAGGTTTTGGGACTCCCGAGAACAACAGCAAGAGCCATTACCCAGAACTGGAAAAGATTGAGAAGAGGGGAACCTTCAAAGCTGTGGTCAGTCTTGTTACTCTGAAACAGGGATGCCCAAAGTCGGTCCTCGAGGGCCAGCATCCTGCATGTTTTAGTTTTCTCTCTGGTAACAACCTCCTCAGCATGTCAATGTTCTTCCTAGGCCATCTAATGAGCCATCATTTGATCCATGTGAATTAAACCAGGGAGAGAACTAAAGCATGCAGAATCCCGACCACTGCTGTTGGTGCCCAAAGATGTTGGCGTGACTATGCGAAAGCTGAGGCTTAAATCAGACTGAAATCTTGTGGTATTTCTCAAAAATTTCATCATGATGTAAAAGACCTATTGCCAGTTTTTACAAACATGGATGTAACACCTAATGTTTTTTATTATGTTTAAGTGAACTACAGCAGCATTATATAAAGGTCCAGCACCTGTTGTGGTTGAGAAAAACGCCTTTCTTGGACACAAAAAGTTCCCGTTTACACTATTGCACTCAACCAATCACAGTCTCCTCTATTTTTTAATCAATATGAAGAATCAAGCACAGCTGAGTCATGGTACAGATGGCACACAAAGGTCAGATAAAAGTGTGATATTATGCTTATAAGATGTTGTATAAAAAACCCATAAATTGTCTGATATTACAGTTTCCAAAAGGGAAAGATATTGAAACCCAGAAAATGTCACTGTATCCACGAAGCCTAATTTCAGCCTTCGTTTAAAAAGGCTGAATTGACCAACATGACCAACAAATAAGGTCATGTTGTTTGATTAGATTTTTTTCCTTGATAAATGAAATTGCCATTTGAAAACTACATTTTGTATTTACACAGGTTAACTTAGTAGGATATTCAAATGTCATTGTTGATCTGACACTTTTAAGTGGGGCCAAAACGTAAAAACAGAAGAAGTTTGTTATTTTTTCCCCCCGTGCCTGGAAGATAAATGCAAACAGCTCCAAAAATTAAAAAGATAAAATAAAAATCCAGAGCGAAGCTACCATTATGCATGCATAAAATGGCTTAATTTGTGTCTGTGGCAATATGTGGCCTTCAGATTCCCAAATAAATCCTCTCTGACAAAGCATCCTGCAGTTTGTCTCTTTTACATGCAGTATTCTTTATGTAGGTCAGGCTGCCTGTGCTGAGTGTGTTGAGGGGCATTGTGTCAGAAGACGGGGTCTGAAGAGTTCCTTTCAAGTTTCTTCTGACATGACTGCCATGACGGATGTCAAAATATTGGGACAGCGAGTATGATAGTGGGGAAACATCAGTCTCTGAGTTACACAAAGAAAAAAAAACAGAGAAAGCAGTGGTCAAAGCCCAGAGAGGACAGAGGGACAGTGTAAAAACAACAGCTAGGATTGCCTGAGATTGTAAAATGGTAAAAATTGGTAGAGGGGTAAAAACAGTGATTACTGTGAGAGGCAATACTGCTGTTGCCATGCAGAAGCACAGTGTGAATACTTCTGTGCATGTATCTCTTGTTTTAGATTTATGACTGCTTAGCTTTTAATAATAATCACATAACTGAAGGGTAACTAACAGGTTAGGAATTATATTTTCAAAAACTGGTTATCCAAAATAAAATTTCTGCTGGTGATGTTAAGATTTCCATTTTCTTTTACCTTCCTTCTGAAAATAATATTCTGTGATTTCCATTGACTAAAGAATGACTAAGGTTGAGTCCAGGAAAGGAAAAAAACTAATTAGAAACCAAAGAGAAGTTAACTTTCTCTTGTATAAATCATAACTCCTTTATACTGTTAATGTAAGAGACTGGTTCCATGTGCTTTCCAGATTAAACAGGTGCACTAATGAGTAAGTTGGATGTAATATAGGTCTGCAAGGAGAGGACATGTAACAAGAAACTGTTTGCTGCCATAGCAACCACATTTCCTTCCTCTTGCTGGATTTGTTTAACATAATGCTGATGAATTTTGAAGAAAAAGTTCACTTTAAGTTTTCCCAAAGGAATTTCCATCAGGTTGAGGCTTGGGGTTTGTGCAAGCCAGTCAGGTTCTTTCACAAGTGCTCATTTATGCTTTTTTATATTTTTTTATTAACCTTGTGTTGTACCAATATTAGAAACAGATAGTGGGTGTTCTCAAATTAGTCCAATAGAATTGAAAGCATGGAATTTTCCAAAATGTGAAGCACCAAGCTTTGTTGAGGACGAATGGGTTGAGGTCAAATTCTAAAAATATTGTGCCAGTCTTTCTACCTGACACAGTGCAATCAGGCAAGTGCTGTTGTTAAAAGGTACATTAATTACTTAAACTTTTCATGCTAGCAGATAACATTAAACTGCACCAACATTAATATTCTAGCCAGCCCAATGACAATGGTTATATGCCCTCTGAGACAGTGATAAATGTAGGTCAGAAAATTGCCTCAAAACATGACAAAAACTCCATATCGAGTCTCATACTGTAGCTTTAACACCACACCAAAAATATAAGGACTAATCTTAATTATGGTGTATGAATATGGTCACCTACATAAAGCACATCTGAGTAGTAGTGGGGAAAAATGTGAGCATACATAAAAATGACAAAAATAAGTCATAAAAGTTCCATCAGTGCTAGACACGTGCAGAGAAAAATATTGAGGCTTTACTCACTGGGAGATGGACCATTTCATGATTCATCCAATGAACTCATTGATCGGTTTTAGGAGACATCATTGAACATCAGCTAATCAAATCCGAGTGTATCTTGAATAATGAACAAATCCCATTAGCAATGTTCAGAAGCATTTTTATGCTCTCTTACGCCACTTCAAAATTTGCTCAAGCTTGGATTCTGTATTATTTATTACCTAAATCAAGAGGGATCCCTCATTTGCCTTTCAAAGTTTTTCATTACAAAAGTCTGCTAAGAACCAACTAAATAGAACTGCTAAAGTATATTTTTCGCTCAGTGTGTCTCTTCCTTTGTCCAAGTCAGCCCATGCACTCACAGAGCCATCCAACTGCTTGCATTAACAACCTTCACATGTTTCGCTCCACCTAATGTTGAGCAAATGCTTTAAAACAGGCTTGAGTCATCTACACTCCGATGCAAATTTTTAGATTAGTTCTTCTCCACACTCAGTCCCCAGGGTGCAATCATGTCATTCACTTTGGCTCTAATAAATACCAAGCTCATTTCACAGCACGTTTCACTTTGATGTTGATCATATTTGGAAGCATTATCCCTTCCTGCCACGTGTTTTATGAGTAGGAAGATGAAGCTGGTACCAATATACTTGGTAGAAAACATCAGGAAAAGCTTTTAAAGGTTGTTTCGGTTGGGTGGGATTGCAGAGGGGGGATTGGTGGATAAAAGTAGAAAATTATGAAACAAAAAGAGAGGAAAAATATGGTGGGAATTGCTATTATGCTATATACAGAGAGGGACAACAACTCCAGGAGTGGTTCATGATTAAGTAGTTATGGTGTATGCATTGTTCTTTGACAATCCTCAACTATGAGGCCATAATTACTGGTACTCTTACAGAATTACCTTTTCTTGCTGCAGACAATTTGACTATTTATGTCTCATTACAGAAAATTAAAGCCCATTGGCGTAATCACTCAACAACCATGTTGGGTTATTGTAGCTCAGAAAGGAGAAAAATTGTGCATGTTGAATAAGTAATTAAGCTGCATTACTAGATTGGTTAATTTCTTTTAAAGGCATGCAAGTAAGGATGGTGGAGAAGGAAGAAATTATTTCCTGCTACAGTAACTGCAGACTGGTGACATTATTTGGAAACTCAAATGAGAAAAGAGAAGAGGTAAGGCTTAAATGTTGACAAGTGTTTAAATGTTGACCAGTTATAATAAAAAATGAGAGCCCATTCGTCTCTTAGCTGTGCCCGGAATAAGTCTAATATTTATTTTTTCGACATGCAGTCAGTGAGGCGTCGGCTTCCCCCTGTGTTCAATAGGTACATCCTGTTTGCTGCTGACATTAGCGGGAGCAAGCGACCTGACTGGGCAGCATGGCATTTTATCCGCCCCGAATATGACAGAATGTGCTGGAGGTTGGAGGCTTGGAGAGGGCATTGAAGTATTGAAGTACCTCTCATGGAGTATTCACACAAGAACCGCCATGGCTCTATTTAAACACTGTGTAGATGGCTTAGTGTATATTGGTACATTGCACTACTGCTGTACTGACTTGTCACTAAACTGGGTGAGCTGATGCTACCAGACTATGTACGAGGGATGAAACATGCAGAAACCAATCTGCCTGGAAACTTTGACTAAAAAACGTATAGCTATTATGACCTATTTCTTTATTTTCACCATTTCCACTGGCCTTGCTATCCTTGCCACCATTTTTTATGGTAACAGTTTTTATGACTTGCAGTTTTTCAGCATTTACATGATGTTTATTTTTCTATAAAAATATGTTAGAAAAATGTACAAATATATTTTTTTCGAGGGTGACTCCTGCAAATAAAGGGGACCCAAAAACAAACATATAAATAGACATTGATACAAACATGCCAAATCGTTGAATTATGTGGGCTAATATATTGCTAGAAAGTGGCATATTCTTAAGATGTTCATTTGCAGAGCAGTATGAACAAGAATGGAAAAAGAAAAACAGGAGCAGAAATGTAAGATAAGCAGTAGAACACAAGTATAACAGAAAGAAAAGGAGAAGCAGAACAGTAAGATATGATCAGGGCAAGCAAAGAACAGAAGCCACTGAGATGTATAAGACAGACATACAGTTATCGCTTTGCCACAGTTGAAAAGCAACACTTGTCACACAGGAGTAGTCGAAACTCTGAGACATGATTTATGAAGCGTTCCATTTGTACTCGGAAATTGAACTCAGATCTCATGGTGACGTTACAGACAACAAAACCTCCAGCAGCAAGACAGGAAACAAGTTGAGATTCTGAGTTTTGTATCCTGGCTAGCTACAATTAAATATATAATCAAATATAATCAAGAATTGATTATATTTTATTTCTCTGTATTTTATATTGGGTTACTTGCAATATCATTGAACATTGTTTATAATTTCCAACAAATGCATTTCTAGCTTTATTTTTGCAAACTTAGATGATTATGGATTAAAGCAAATGAAACAACTAGATTTCTCAGAAGAAAAAAAAATACTATTAGATTGGATGAATAAAAAATATTTATACAAACATGTTATGTTGCGACCAAGGACTGGCCTGCACAAACATGGAGAAGACAAGTTAGGACTGAGAAAAGAAATGAAGCTGCAGTGTCCAGAAAATAGCAACACAGACACAGGAAATAGAATGAAACTTCATGAAGGGAGGCTTGAAAAAAAATCCTTAAATTCAAGCACGAGATCTTCTCTCTTTTTGAAATCAATAATAATCTCTACATTAATGTGTAGCTTACAGAAGAAACCAAAAGGAATAAAAAATAAGACGGTACTTATTTAATTCATGTTGTGATATCCTGTCCATTCAGATGAGTGGTATGACACAGACCATTAACTTCATCCATAAAAACACGAGTCATATGGGCTGTAAGCCTCCAGTGTTGAGAGATCCTAATGATGCCTCTCATGGAAAAAATGAAAAGTGTGACCAGTCGGTTGAAATCTGCAGCGATCAATGGACACTGATGAGTGCCTGCCATTGTTTTGACTTCATTAATCCCACTTTGCTGTGAGTTAGAAATGTTTCTCACACTAGAGTTATTGGCTGGTGGGCAGAGCCAGCAGCCACTGCCATTGATCAGACTCTGAGGGACCACATGTGCTGCAGTTATTAAATGCATGCAAGACTCCTCTTATCCTTAGTCTTTCTTGATGGCCTAATAAAGTAAACATTTAAAAAGACAGTCTAAAAAAGTCCTAATATATATATATATATATATACATATACAGAAGATGAGCATTTTTTTTAATACAGCCCACCCTAGCAACATCAACAATGTTTCTAAATAACTTTTCTTCTACATTATGAACTTCATCTTGTTATCCTCACAGTGTCCAGATTCATTGTGACATTGTGGTGACATGCGATGGGGAGATCCAGTAGTTGTGTTAGCAAGCAAAGAATAACATTTATATAAAAGAAAAGTGGCCTGAAAGTTTATTTACATGTCTTTATTATGTTTTTCTTTTTTCTTTTAATGCAACGCCGGATACTTTTTACTATAAAGTCAATTTCAAATGCCTCAATTTGGCTAAACATTTTTATTCATCTGTACTATCAATTAAACTATAAAAGTTATGTTTCACAATGATGCTCTTTACAAATACAGGCATTTTTGTTTTATGTACAATATCCACTGAACACTATTGAACACAGTATGATGAGAATTGTACGGAGCCATGAGATGACAGGTGGCTAATGGGACACTGCAAACCAACCGGGGACTGATGCTTCAACATAAACTGCCGTTTGCCTCAGCAAATAACACTCCACTCTAAAAGTCTGATCGCAGGAACAAGGGCAACTCAACAACGTAATGGGATCTCAAAAGTGTCTGGATTAGATTGTTGCAGTAACTTTTTTGACATGCTGCTCAATGACATTGCATGAAATTGCCTCTCTTAAAACAATGTTCTGATTCAGGACAGGGCAGTCCTGTTGAAAGAAAGCCTGAATGACAAATCTCTAGTGTGCTGATACCTTGCAGACTCTTGCAGAAGTTTTATAACTTTAACTTATCTTCTTGAAGTCTATCATTGATAATTCAAAGACTTGGAGGTTGTTTCATCATCATAATGGATTCAAAACATCAAATTCATTATGATTAAATGCTTTGAATCATAATGAAGTGTTTCCTTGGTATTTTCCTACCAAGGAAAATACTTCCTTGGCAGGAAAATACTTCCTACCAAGGAAGTATTTTGCTGCGAGTTTGCTGCGAGTTGGAAATGCTTCTCACAATAGAGAAGCATTTCCAACTCTCTTCCTATAAAGGAAGTGTTTTCCTTGGTAGAAAAATACTTCCTACAAAGTGTTTTCTGATGGTGTCATGTATGTGATATGGGTTCTGTTTATTCACTAATCTCTACTGCCTGTAGGCTAATCTTATTAAACTGTTTACAAGCACTCTAACAAGGGAACCTGCGGGTCCATGCCCGCCAGATATTATGGCAGCTACATGATTATAAAAGGTGATGGTAAGTTTATGCCTCCAGTCTCTGTTATAATTAGAACTGTATTCTGCCTTTTAAATGCTAGAAATTATGGGGTGGACTTTTAGACTCTGAAAAGGCCACTGTTGACTGAGAAAGAACACGACATACAAAAGTAAAAGAAACCATACTTACTAAGTGCAATGTAAGTATTTATTTACAGAAACGTTGTTTTTGTCTGGAGAATTGCACCTCAGTTTTAATTATACAATGATTAATTGTTACGAACACAATAAAGATTCCATTCTATTCTTCTCTATTTGAAACGTTTCCACATTTTTTCATGTTACAACTACACACCTCAGTGTATTGACTATGGAGTTTTTGAGACAGAAAACACGCTTTATTTTAAAGTTGAATGTCGGACGTGCTTAGCTATTCTTCTTGGCAAAATAGCCAGCCATATTGGACAGAGAATGTCTGTGGACATTCTTCTTCAAGTCTTTTCACAGATTTTAATTTGTAATTCCAATACAGAATTTTTCCCATTCACAACAAATGTCCTTTCAAGGAACAAGAACTCCCTTTAACTGATCCTTGCCAACAGATGGCTGCTTCATTTGAGCTGCATGTGACGTGAGGCCTGGAAGACAGAGCAAACACAAAAAAGAGACAAATATGCCCTGGTTTGAGAGTACTTCTTTTGTTAACATAAACAAAGTAAACATGTATGCTCTTTTAGTGACTCTATATAGAGGTGAAACACAGATAAACGCAGTACTCCTGAGCCAATAGTAAAACCTATAAAAAAATAGGTGTAAAATATCACATTACTGAAAATAGTAGGCTATTCAATGCCTGCCCAGGAGAGAGATTAGGCTAATTACAGAAATAATGGCCCTATTGTGTCATAAATAGGGGAAAAAATCTGTTCTTGGCCGATTCAACACGCCTGTAAAAATTAGAAAAAAATGGGAAAATATTTTTGCATTTTAATTCTTATTGAAATCTCACTTGCAGCTATGCTTATTGAACAAAGGCACCTCCACAGAATGATGCTACCACTACCACTGGAATTTATTTAGAGGTATCATAGTAAATATGGTTGAGCTAAAATACATCTTACAATATTCCTATATTTTTTTTGCAAAAAAGTATCAGTATGCTTTCCATGTCATACTTATGAAAACAAATAACAAAGAAAAGGTGCTTAAAATGTGCAAGTCACTATCAGTGCTTTCGATTGCCTCAGGTTTTTATCGACATTCTTTAAAAGAAAAAAACTTTAGATGTGAGACAACACAAAGGGGCTTCTCCAAATGATGATCTTTTACCAAAAATAATTACCCTTCAAAGTTTTTGTGAAAAAGTCCTGCTTTAGATGAAAGTTTAATTTGAGCCTCTATCAATAAGCTGCCACTGGAGCCTGAGAAAGCTGTGGGTAGATAAAAGATGAGCAGAAATAATAGGAAACATCACTGTGCAGTCTACAAATATGAAATGATTTAGTTCTTATGTCGAAGTTACACAGTCTGACTTTAAATAACCTGATAGGATTGCTATAGTCTGAGTCAAAACATAAACATAACAAAAAACCTCTCCAAGAGGAACATTTTTTATACTATGAACTGTCAAAAGTGGCTTTCTGTTTGCTGTCACAGAGCAAAACTTAAATAAATAAATAAAAATAAAATTAAAACAGTAGAAGAAATTGAATATATATGATTGTTTTTATGCTACAAATTCAGAGAAGGTAGCCTGAAGCTTTGTGTTTGAAATTGCAAGCGTCTGGCAGCACCAGGCTATAAATGATGTGCAAAAATCCATTGCTTTTCATTGTCCTTTAGCAAACACTATGCATCGTTATTTAGCCTCATGTTCATTGAATCATCAATCAGGTGTGTGGAGAATGTCAAGGACTGACAGCACATTTTTGCACAGTTGCTCTCATGGTCAACAGCTAAAAGAAATTTAATTCAATAATATTACAGTTTTACGTTACATAAAGTTAGAATCTCTTCAGTAAAATGTGATAAAGGATCTGTGTTTGTTACATAAAACAGTGTACTTACCGTGGTAAAGACATTTGAGGTCAGATTCTTTGCTCCACGTTTTGGTAGAAGCACCAAACATGCACAATGAAGAACAGGAGCTGGACTTTACTCCAGTCATCAATTTGATTTGCCAAAAACTGGACTGAAACGAGAAAACTGCTGGAGAAATAAAAAAAAATAAAAAATGGTGGGAGTGGAAACCATGCAGAATATGAGCTGAAAGAGAAGAGGATTTCTGTTCCCCTGTGTCGAGAGTATAGAGAAGGATTAGGAAGGCCGTTTTGTTTAAGCTATTACATCATGTATTTTTAAAAGGGGGGTAGATTAAAAAGTTAAAATCAATGAAACAATTATAGTACTGATGTCAGGTCTTGGTTTTTGTCCTAAATTCTGAGCCCTTTGATGAAAAAGATAAAAAATACATGTATATTGTCTCACAATACTATGACGTCAGACTGCAATATTTTACAAAAATCTTACCTTTAACTGGAGTAGATGTATTCATAATTATTGGCACCACTATGAGTAATATAAAAAATATGTACCTGAAGCATTCTTGTATCTCATTCCTTATTTTAATGTTGATCAGTGTCTAAATGTATTTTTCTGCTTTCTCCTTATGTAAATACTGTGTTATGCTTAATACTGTTTGGCCAGATGTCGACGCCACTGTATCAAAAATACTGTCGGTCTGCCTGCGTGGGTGTGGCATAAATAATATGTGACAGTTTTTGTAGCCAGTCTTCCAAGTGGGAAATGCAAGAGTGCACGACATTAATGTAAATTTGACCTGCTCTACAGGTCAAATGATTGCTCTTTTTGTCCTGCTATAACAAACACTTAATGCTTCATGGACTTTTCCTATGACAGCAATCTGGGCAAATAACTCAATGATTAAACCATTAGACAATAACCAAAACAGATGGGTCTGAATTAAATAGTACTGTTTACTTACTATATCTGTTATCCTCTTCAAAATACTGTCATGAGAATGTTTTTATTCAGGACGTTAATGTAAGGCCAAATCATCCCCATATACCAAATTAAGAAATCAAACTTTCCTCATGCCTGTTTTAGGATGTGAATCCTTAACAAAGCCAAAGAGGTAAGCTAAGGAGAGCCGTCCCAGACTAGACAGAAACAGATTGTACAAAGAAAACTGGTCAAAGATCACTCTCTCTGCAGGTTCCAACATCTACAAAACTGCTGTGCTCTCTGCAGAAGAGAGTTCAACAAATTATTAACAGCAGGGGTAACAATAATTGCAGCATCAGTGATTTAGTTAAAAGCCTGCAATTTCTCAATATGGGATTTTTTTTCTCTTCAGAATGAATGCTCAGAATTTTAAGGTTACATTTTTCTCAAATTATGCCTGAAAGAATATTATTCTTCAGTGGAAAATAATGGATTGATTTTGAGACTTTTTACATGTTTATCAGGTGTTCCAAAAAGAAAAAAACTGAAGGGATGTGTATCTGTTATCCTATAATGTGTCATTGTCAAATTGTTAACACTCCTTTTAGCTCTTGTTAGTTTTAAGTCAGATCTCATTAGGTTTATAGATTTTTAATTTTACTCTTCTAAACTTGGTCAGCCTTGATTTACAATGAAGCTCATCTAAAGAAACACAGAAAGAAACATAAAAGTCTAGGAATATATAATGCATGTAAAGTCACTCACACAAATTACCCAAACATTGAGTTAGTTGTGGCCAAATTTCATTTGAGTTACAATACACTGATCAGACACACTGAATGCATGTACATGTTCAAATACAGTATGAACAGAAGTTCAAACATGTATAATACAAACAAATAAATAAGGAATAACTATAAATTGGTATTGCAAAGGACATAAGAAATCACCACTTCATTTAATTACACAGATCAACCAGCTAAGGTTTGCACATCAACCTCCAGAAAAAAGTCAAGATTCTTGATGAGAAACATAAGAGGGCAAAGAAATGATGTGCTTTATTCCCCATCTTTTTTTTCATAAACATATTCAGCCACCTTACAATAGAACGATAAGTAAGAGGTTTCTTAAGTCTTGACAAGTCAAAGAAAAGGTACCTCATTAAAGTGAATCCAATTAAAATGAAAGTTTTTAAAGGAGGCATGACAGAACCCTCTAGGTATGTCACAAAGTTACAACAGACAAGTATGTAAATAAACAAAAAATACAAAGAAGCACTATTTAAAGCAGAAGCTAGTTTCGGTGTGGAAAATATGAAACATGGTTCAAAAGTCAGATAGGGTTTTAAAACATTTTGTTTTAAAACACAATAAAAAGAGCACAAGAAAGAGAGAAGACATTTAATAATGCAAGAAGTGGCTCTTTGTTGTTAATCATATTCTAAGTGTAACAAATAAAGAATATGTGCTTTTATTTTTTATTATAATGTTCAAAATTTCACCAAATCCTGATTAACACTGAAGAATCATATTCCTTGTTATATTTTAAGATTTTCCCGTAACGTATTTTGGTAAACACTAATACCTGTACTGTTACTTCAAGAGAGCATAAGATAACTGAGAGGACTGTACTACTCCCAGTTGGCACTCGGCTGCCTGAGAAAAGGGGAAGTCCAACTCCTGTGAATGGAAGAGCTGCACGATAAAGGGCATTTTTACTTCTATTTGTGCAGTCCTCTGCCAGCACCGTGCATTAAAGAACAACCAGCTCTTCCTGTGGTCTGACTCTTCAACTGAACACAAATCAGAACACGTCAAGGTTAACTGACTATGTAAGACTAGGTTATCAGTAAAGAACATTAATAGTATACACCGGTTACATTTGCAAAACCTCTTCTGTGTTGCATTGGTTTGTTGTTACTCTTAGAAACAGCTGAGTTAAAGAAACAAGTTCCAGCTAAGACAAAGACAAAGTAGGACACTTAAACACCTCTGTTGGCAAATCTACAAACATATGGCAAATATATGAATCTTGTATTTCTGTTCTGCCTTCACATGCCAACATGTCACAATGGCACCAGTGGGACAAGTCCCTCAGAAGATTCAGTTACTTCAATTTTCCCCCATTTACTGTCACTGAGAGCCTTCCATTTGAGCCTAATTTAGCAATTATGGTTGGCTTTCATGTTGGTGTGCAGTGTTTTTTTTTCAAAAAAAGTCTTATTGTGATGCAGTTTTTATTACAGTTTGGCTTTGCCTCATAATCTAAGAGTAGTTATTATGACTAACAAAGTCGTCATGTGGTTGCAAATAAGTTTACTTTAACATCCACATTAAATATGTATCTATTATAATAATGTGGGGTTTTGGTATTAAATTGAACCTCATTATGAGAACATAAAGTGTCCTCTGCCCACTTTGGCAAATGCCTTCTGTTCTGATGCTATCATTAGCAGTTTTTGCTGCAGTTCTAGCTGTCGTTCCATCCCAGGAGCTTTAGATTGTCCCTTACAGCTGCCTATGGCCATCTTCAACCTGCTTTCTTTTATGCTTGGAGTTTGAATCATTATGGAGCTGCTCTGTTACCCTCCTTCAAAAAAACCCCACTTGCACCACAGAGCCTGTGGACAAGTCAGGGAGTCAGGAAAAGACAGCTTTCAGTCGCTTCACTAACTTGAAATTCAGGTTGTTTTTCAGACCTTAAAGCTCATAAGAAGTGTTCCAGATATCTCATAGCCAGTGTTTCAGATTCTTACCAATAGTTCAGATAACTACAAAGCAAATGCTCCTTTGTAGCTCCTTGAATTCTTTGCCTGTGAAGTTTTGTCTTAATTTTTTAACTTATGTTTGTCATTTTTGAAGAAGCATGGGAAGTGTATAAAAATCACAGTCCTAAGTTAATCTTTGCTACTAGGCATTTTATTCAGGTTTTGTATTGAGAAAACACTTATTAAGACATATCACCCACACACATGTAACTGTTCTAGCTCTTCTGAAATCCCCTGAGGGAGTTTGAAAATATTATTTGGCGAGTGAATGATCTGCGAATCTTCCTGGCACGTGGACATATCTCACTTCACTGTGTGTGAAAGTATGGTTGTCTTGTCAGAGAGGACTACAACACCAGAATGAATTGCCATTAGCAAATAAGAAGCTCTGAGTCAGTGTGCTATTTCTGTATTTCAGGTTTGGAACAGAACAGTCATTAATGTGTGCACTTGTGGTGTGAAATAAGACAAACAAAACATAGCTACTGTTTGCAGCAAGGTCGATGCACAGCACAGTGCTTTATAAACATCTACAGACATATATCTCTCTTGCTACACTGAAATAATTAAAATATTGCACGAATGCATGTGTGTATGTTTGGCCTAGGCCGACTGGCACAAATTCCTTCCCGTTTTGATTTTCCCCTTAAATGTCTACCAAGGTTGCTTTTAATGGTAAAGTTAGTGCAGCATTTCTTTCTTACAGCTGAAATAAGAAGTTTGCATCAAATAAAGAAACAAATCCATCAAAGTTTGAAGTTAAATTCAACCAAACATCTCTTGTTTTAGGTCAGTTAGAATTAGCAAGATGATTTCTATTTGCTAAATGCCACAATATTGGCAGAAAGGCTGTGTCAGAAATGCAATAATTTCTGACACACATACATTTTGGTCTTTCTCTTTCCAATCTCTTGGTCCATACTTAGTGCTTCTTCTTAGTAAAAGGAAGTTTTAGGAGAATTATATTGGTGTTTGAGAACATAAGGTTTTGTATGCATACAAAAACTATGCTAACCTATGCTTCTTAATGAACAATTGTAGCAAAAATATTCATAAAGTTCAGACAGAAATCATGACTATCAGTTTTTTCCATCTGTACTGATTTACCCTTTACTTACTGTTTGTAGGTTCTCAAAACTAAGAAACATGCACAAGAGGCAATAAATCCATTCTACCTTAACTTATTATTTACAATATTTTAAAATCTTAAACTACCTAATCTATTTTAATTATGTTTGGAAATATTTTCTTTTGCAGCTACAAAATGTGGGAGGTCAAAGTTCAGTCTTGTGCCTGTAAAAAAGCTGTTCATTCATCATACCTTTAGTTTATATTGTAGTGGCGTGACAATCTCATTCAAGACGTTGGCTTTATAAAGATTCAATAAATACCAAGTGACTTGCTTTCAGCTTGCAAACAAACATATTATCATTTTAACAAAGGAATACATCTTCATCCAGTGTTATTGTTATTGCATAAACACACTGTAATATTAAGGATGCCTCACATCCTTTTCAGCCAGGAGACCTTAATAAGGGGAAATGTTCAGCATTATATAACATGAAAAATATTAGGAGAATTATGTAAACACAACAGAGAAAATGGGCACCTTTGCTTCAGGGTAAAAACATCCGTACAATAGATCAAAAAGGACGCAAGAGAACAATAATGAAAAACTGAATCTTCTGAGATTTTTTACATAACAAGTAGTAGATTTTGAATAAGTTTATTACTAACAAAGGTCATAAAAATTCAGAGTTTTAAATAACTGTGTAAATGAAGAATGCTATTTGAAAACACAAAGGGGGATTATTTCTAAATAATTTATTCGAAATAGTTAATTATCTATTATGTTAAAGAGGAAGACTCAGAAAACTTTGCAAATTAAAAGATGAAAGCCCACTCACTGGTTACATAATATAAATTCAGGTGTTATTATTACAGTCGGATCCCATGTGCAATCATCTTCCTTAACAAGTATGCCTGTAAAACAGGGACATTTTAAGCTTTTTTTTTTTCTAATAAAATATTATAAGAACTTATCTTCTTACCCAGTAGATAATTCTTTTGGTGTTGTCATAAAGAGAAATCCAGATTAGTTGGACCTTGTAGAATGATGTTAAATGCAGGTTAGAGAGGTGCCACGACCAAAGTGAACCTCTGCTGTCCTAAAACAACTTAATTCTTAAATTTATTAGAGTGGTTCATCCACTACTTTATGAACTTTTGAACATTTGCAATTTCTATATGTACTTATGGAGAGCCAGAAGATGATTTATAGTGAAATTAAGGCAGGACATAATGAGAAGTGCAAGAATTTAGAATAGAACATAAAAAGTATTTCCAATACAAGTAAGGACCTGAAAGCATAGTGAAGTTGTATAAAAAGATAAAATGGGCACCCCTGCCCATTTTACCGTGAATTAATTCTATCTTAGTAAATTAATAGTAAATTAATTCTGTCTTATGGATTTCAGTCAGTCTTAATCAGACAGTAACACTTGTTCTGCTCTCAGTGAGTTTTCACACAGGAAGATCAGTAGTGGCTCTCTGCGTCTTATATCCCCCAGCGATGGCAACTGAGCTGCTTTGTCAATATGATTGGTGAGTATTCAGAAATTCACAAAAGTTCCTTTTTTAGAAAATGTACAGGTGACAAATATAATGACCTTTTGTTTTGTTACTGAAACGTTTGGAGACTGACTGCTTTTCTGAACAAGCAACAGGTGCAGCATGGGCGATCTTGAGCTGGAGTCCCATTTGGATGCAGTTAGAGTAAATATTCATCCTTCACAGGCTGCAAAGGTTACCCCAAACTTTTTTTTAGCAGCACACACTTTTTTGCATGTCATTTTCAGTGTTCTTGAACATCTATAACCAATGACAGCTCATTCTCCAACTATAATCTTTCCTGGGCCTGCAAATATGTTTTGGCTGCAGCTTAAAAGAGAATTGACTGATCAAAATGTCAGCCAGAATTTATGATACCATTCAGTTTAAGGAAGATGGTTTAGAAGATGGATAAGCATAATGAAGCATACACAACCTTGTACCACAGCTTTTGTCAGTCCCAAACTGTTATAAAAATAAGCGTTGCTTTAAGATGGCGGAAGTTCACTTTGTTATTGACTATTTTGAATGAAGACACCAAGAGAGATAACTACTGAAGGCCAGATGTTGACTGCCTGTATTGTTTCATATGCACCACTTTAAAATTTCTAAATTATTCCTAATGTTAATGTTGTTGGATTAGCTGTAAATGTTCTGTAGCTTCATTTAATGTGATAAAATGTAGGAAAAAGGCACATTCTTCACATCATGATGTAAGACAAAAAGCCTGATTTCTTTGCAGATTTTTTTTTTTTTTTTTTTACCATATTAATGATGTTTTAAAATATGTACTTTAAATATAGCCAGCATTATTGCTTAAGGTCTTAAACAGTGACTCAACTTTTATCAGAATTAAAAATCAACCAAAGGAAGTTGGGCTAAAAATTCATGTGGTATTTTAATTAACATTCTTTATTGGTGAGTGTAATTTGCCTACTAAACACATTTTTGCAGTTAATTGAAATAACTCTGAGAGTCCTCCACAGTTACCATCTTTTCACAGCATGTTAGAGCTGCAGTAGGTAACTTTTATAAACATGTTGTTGACATGTTGTTTATACCGTCACCAAGTCCTGACACTATACTAAGAAACAGATAATCTGCAAATGGTGGCGAAACTGGTGGAGAAACAACACCCCAGTACAGAAAATGTTGATCCGTCGTCATCAGTGACCATGCTTACTAGTCTGTACATTCACATTAGGCTCTGCTACTAAACAATAAGAAGTTGTGTAGTAGCATGGAGCAAGGGTGAGTGTGTGAGTGTGTGAGGGCGTGAGTGTGCGCATACACAAGTGTGATTGACAGTGCTCCTGGCTCCGATTGGTTATTTCTGGCAGAGTTGTGCATTTCCGTAGATGACAGTGGGACCACCGGAAGGAGTCAGTGGAGCTTTAATTTTTTATCAAAGATTATTCTGCTCATATTATACTGTCACAACACAGTAACATTCTTCACACATATGTAGAAAAACATGTATATTTTTTCATGAAAGTTACTGACTGCAGCTTTAACATCCCTATGGTTACTGATAGAGTTCACAGTCATACAGAATTGCCTGAGGAAAAAAAAAAATCTCTATTTTCTATTTCAGATGTGAAGTTCTAATTTCACTCAGCCTGGTGACAGCATGTACAGAACAAAACTGATTCATTCGCTGTGTAATTACTGTTTTCGATCCCAAGTAGAGAAAGTAAATTCAGTGTTACTCAGCTGAGCTTGTTCTGTCTGATATTACAATAACTGCATTGTGGCTGTTCAGAGGATGTTTGCAGATGCAGTACAAAAGATTAAATAGATGGAGAATATTATTACGTGAAAGAAAATGCTTGTTTTGGCATTTGCGTAAATACAGTGTCAAAAATTTAGACTACATCATTCTTCATCGCCACATGCTTGTTTTCGCATGAACAAGAAATTTTCTGGCGGACTTAAGAAATCTGGAGCTACATGACTGCAGCCTATTCTGGGAAGCATTTATCATTAGCAGACTCAAACAAATTACGCTGTTGTTTGAGCTCAAAGACTGTTTCACAAACCAGATTTAATCTGCTGCAAAGGTGTTGCTGTTGGCAACTGAGTTATCAACTGTAGTCACCTGATGTTGTAGCTCTCACATTTTCATGTAGGTGGAAGTCATTAAGGTTATCAACTCTGTTGCAACTTCTTGACACAGTACATTTGCATTCTGGCAGATGTAGAGATGGACCAAGTGCACCACTCTCCAGTCTTGTTTTTTGTTGTTCAGTGCAGGAAATTAGACCAAAATGACTGATGTCACTGACTTTGTTTCTCATCATTTGTTGATTTTTTAAAATTATTACTTTGGATCTATGCAATATGAGTTGCTTGTTGTGATCTTTTAGGCTTTCTCCTGGTGTCATGACACGTTCTAGTGTAGTTTCTTAATTACATTATATAGTTCTATATTTCACATATAAAATAAAACATAATTGGAAAGTGATTTGATGATAAAAAATATTTAAATGTAACAAAAAACAAAAACAGAAATCTTTAATTTACACTTTTTCAGGGCATTTTAAGTAAAGTGCTTTTAAACAATACAAGTATACTACCATAATACTAACAAACCATACTGTTAGTTTTAATAAACAAAATTTATGAATGGACAATTCGGGATACTTAACTATCTGAGCAACAAAAGAACATTCCAGTTTTATGTTGTTTTGCAAAACTGAGATAGAAACAAAAACATGTTCTCTACATGGATATTTTCAATGTAAAGGTAAAACATTGTCCTACAAGCATCTGTATTGTCTGCAGACTTTTATGAGGAAGCAATAAAGTTGACACTCCAATTTTTATTAGACCTTGAAAGTTAAAGCAATTGGATGGATGCAACAAGCTTAGTCAGCTAACTCTGCTGTCGGGCAATCAAAGCAAAACACTAAACGATGCTTATGAGCAAAGACTTATTCAATAAATACAAATGAAAAAGAATAATAATATGAAGTGTTGTTAAAGTCACTTATTTGTATGACCACACCTCTGTTTGGTTTGAGAATCTAAATCTGTAAAGTTCTGGAATGGCGTTGTACCCAAGCTTTTGGGGAAAAAAAACAAAAAACAAAAAATCAACTATCCCATTTAGTGCTTTTTCAGCACTAAATATTGTGGAAAATATTTAGTATGGATTTAGGCGGTACTCCATATCATTTAATTGCTACTGGCTTCATTTCAGACATTTTGAAGTTATGAGGTTTGCCAAGTGTTATTGCCATAGCCTCTTTGCACACAGCATTGATTTGATTCCTCATCTGATTGAAACACGCTGGACCTCATTTGGTGGAGCTCCTCATGCAGCGAACTGAAAAGACCCTGACACAGGACAAACAAAGAGCTTGTTTATGCCCTTCTGAATGACAGCACAATAAATCTCAAATCATGGTTTTGCACGAGGGAGTTCTCTCACAGTGCTTCCCCACAGACATTGTCAATAACTCTAGCTAAGGCACTGATTTGTAATGCCTTTAATGCACTGATAGGGTACAATTACAAATACGGTTATTAGATTGAGACTATGCACTCTTCAATAGGAGGTAATGGCTGTGCATGCAGAGACATTGCAGATCATTTTTTGACTTGACTGAGCACTTTCTGTAGATGGTTAGATCCAAATGTTGTAAAACATAACTTTGAAGCACTTTGATCTCCTTTCTGCAGAAGCGTAGGGCCAAGAAGGAATATTTGAAGCACTGTGAAGTAACATTGACCGAAATTCAGTCTACAGCTTAACATTAACTTACATCTATTGGTAAAAAGGTAAAAAAAGTATCTAAACTTAATAAAAAAGTATTTATGACATATTTTGTATGGCTACAAACAACTTTGTGCGTATACATGGTTACATCTTGTTAATTGTAAACCTCCAGCTTCTTTAACCTGTTGTGGCTTACCCTTATACTGAGGGTGTTAGTGACTGTCTATTGGAAAATTGTCAAGTTTCCTAAGGATTTTCAAGACAACACGGTAATAAACAAAAATATTTTTAATTGATCTGATGTACTCAATTTGTCTGAAAAAAATTACTTTCAGTTTTTATTAGTATAATCAAAATAAAAAATAAACAAAATAGTCAGAAATGTAACTTTTTTTGTTTTTTTTTATCTATGCAATCAGCTTGACTTTTGAAACTGATTCAAAGAAAAAAAAATTGGTAACCCTATCACTCTGATATGCATTTGATAACATTTGATACACATAAAATCAACCAATTCAGGCATCTGGACATGCCAAGGCCATTTTCTACACTGTAGATGGATGTTGCTAACAGTTTTTCAATGCCTTCTTTAAATCTTTACCTTAGAGGTTGGAGTGAAATTCCCTGCGGGAGGCAAGAACTAGGTGTAAAATACACAAATTGAGAATTAATGTTTGAATGTTACAATCAGAGTTATTCAGAATCCCATAATGGTAAACATCATATTCTATTTTTCTCATCTCTACCATTGCAAATCTTTCAAACATTCATTTAAATCTGCTATGAAAGGGTCACTTTAGTGGTAGAAATCATATAGAGAAAATATGTGAAAATATTTTGAACACATTTATCAGCGTGAAATGACTGAGCCATTTGATTATCGTTACGGATACAACTTCACTATCCAGCATAATCAGATCTTGGCTGCCACAGTATGTGTGGAGACCAGAAAATTAAACAACTCCTTCTGTTTGTGTTTCACATTTTTTTTTTAGATATTATGCCAGATTTTAGTACCAAAGAACTAAGTGCACCTCTTCTGTCAGATTTAAGAGCTGTATATGACTGAATGAATTGTTTACAACTTAAATATTTATGTTTACATTTATTGTTATTTATTTTCTACAGGTCTAAAGAGAGAATAAGTTCTTGTTCACTAGCAATGAGTCAGACGCGAGAGTTTTTAGATTCACACTTCAGAACAGAAAAATACAGCACAGCTTGCAACCTACAGCTTGTGCTTCACTCCCTTCAGACAGTTCTGGTATTGTTGGCTGACTGGATGTGATTTGTGAATATGCTTTTGTGTGTGTGGGTACACACAGGGACTACTTGGCAGTAGGTTCTGCCTATATAAATGTGTGAATGGCCAAAATCTTCTGTGTCTCAGGGGTTTAAAGCAAACAAAATTTGCAAAACTGTTTTAACATTGAAAGGTTTTTCTTTTATTTGTGGAATAAAATGTGGTTTCATCTCTTACACTAACATTTTTGATTTTTGTGCCTAGAGAATGTTCACAAGTCTACTTTTTTTTCCTTTTACAAAGTTTTTAGGGAGAAGGTCCAGTTCAGGGCTAAAATCTCTGTCTAGTAAAAGATATTATTCTTGCAACATCTGTGTTGACTTTGTCTGACTAAGCATAAATTTGTGTCAATTCGATAAATTCATATCAAAACCAAAAACACAAATGAAATAATCTTTGCATTTTTATAGTCAGACAAATTCAAAAACTTACAACATCTTCTAGGAAAAATTGGATTATAAAACTACACTGTGTTGGAAGTTTACTATTACATTTTCATTGTGAAGGTTAAGGATTAGCAGATGCTTGGAGTTCTTCAAGGTTCTGTACAGATTTCTTATAAAATATGTAGTCAATGCTGATAACTGGAAACAAAACACAAAAGATTGACCACAAAAATCTCTTTACCTTGACCACTCTTTACCTTTCTGAATGGAAAATGAAAATGCTTTTTATAAACCTTTTTTTTTTAACTACTGAGTACTAACATGGTTGCTAATTCAGCTGTTTCTCTGTTTCCCATCTGTCGTTTTTTTTGCATAGGTCACATAAGCGAAACTGGTCACAGTTCAGATATATTATTAATTTCACAATAAAATCTATACTGGAGACCCTTGGCAATCCTTGACATGCTCAGTAAATATGAAGAGAAGATATTTATTCATTTCCAGTGCAGTAGTAAAAACATTTACATTTACCTAGAAGACAAAGAGCCATAGCAAAAAGCAAACCAATTTTTATAATTGTAGCAGATGTCTTAAATGATTAACCTGCTAAAAACAGTTATGCAATTAAATTTTCTGACAGAAGTAACCAGAATTAAATTCGAATCTTCCAGTATTTCAAAGAGTCCATGATGTTGTCCAAAGGGTTCCAATGGCCTTCAGAACAGAATCGGGGTAGGGATATTTGTTGTCTTACTCTAATCCAAACAAAGGACATACTTCCAATTCCAGTAATGTTTAGTAAAGTACAAATATTTACATTTGTGATTTTAGGACCAAATGAACACTTTCCTTCAATGAAAGGAGTTGGCAGAAACTAACAAAGGTAAAACATTAAGTAAACTAAGCCTCAACAACTCTAGTAGCCTTATTGATTGTGGAATGTGAATGTAGCTGTTGCACATTCTAATCGTCATTGACTGAAGCAGCCTATTTCTTAAAGAACAAATAGGAAAGAAGGGAAGAATCACCAGCATTTCTGGCATTTCTGTTTTGTTTGTCCTTGTTTAGTTTCAAAGAAGGGAGAGACATCCTTTTGACTTTCTCACCATTTTTGCAGTGTTTTCTTGTTAGTCACACTGCAGATCTGACACATCTCGTTTCTCAATTGTGTGCTTTTAATACTGCTAAGGTAAAAACGGAGGAGGAGAGAGAATCCAGCCTCCTCTTTCTCTCCAGAGGAAGTGCATTCTCTGCTGAGCTTTCTTGCTCAAGTGTGCAGGGTTGAGGAGAGAGAAAAAGAGCAATTCCCTGCAGTTGTTTAACTCTGTGTGTGTGCCACAGTGTCTCCAAAGAAAACTTTAAGCCACCAGTGTTCCTCTTTAGTATTTCATACGTACCAAACATGGATGTCTCAAAACTCTGTCAGATAATGCTTAACATTCCATGTCAGAATCACAGAATGGATAGGAAAGGTGTGGTTAGTAACAGGATGTTGGTACAGTGTTCTACCTACAAATGGATGCCAGCAAATCCTTTACTGTCTTAACTGTGTGATAAGAACTCCTCCTTTTTACTGTGCTACTTCTTTGTTCTTTTCTCTTACTGCACAGCAAAGCCTAATGGGGTAATTATGAAATCATAAAAGTCTAATGTGAAGTAATTGCAAGTATGACAAAAACATTTTAAACTAACCTAATAGCCACATGTCACTCTGACATCCTCTCCAACTGTCAATTTTTGTATAAAGCTGATTTTCTGGTAAATGGGGGGATCTGAATATAAACCTGCAGGTGTCTAAAAGCTCTGTGTTGCTGTTTGGAGAGGCTCCAGGCCATTTAGTAATGTCATATTCTTCTGCCCTCTGGGACAGTGCAGATAAAAATGTGAATGATGAAACTCTAGCGGCAGCATATTTCTAACAGATTTTTACAAAAAAGAAAAATAAATTGTTTCCTGCTTGAGCAGGCCTATTTAAGCTCTTTGCTATCCAAGATTTTCTTGAGTGAATTAGGAGAAGGATCAGTTCAGATTCGCTCCTTTCAATGAGGGTTCATTTTAGCCTCTAATCCTTCTTTTCTTGTTTTCTTGTGCTAACAAGACTCAATTAGATACATTCAGGAACTTGTGGAATTTATTTATCTGGATGTAGTGATGGATAATAATCATTATACAGTAAACCTTTGAAAACTCATCAGGGTAAGATAGTGTTTTAGCGACAGGAAAACCAAAGTGTGATTTCTTTATAAGTAAAGTACCATCAGCGGACAACTTAGAGGGCACCATAAGTAATATCAAAAACAGTATTCCGTATTTGCATGTCCAATCAATGGGAGTGGGTCTCCAATACTGATAAGAACTATTGTACAAAGTAGCTGTAGAGAAAATGTGCCTGATGAAACTGCAGGCATCTGATTTGTAGGGATTAATTTGGTGCTAAATTAAAGAGACAATTTGTTTTAAGAAGTCTGGAAGAATTTGTCCATCATTAGTTTGAACTTCAACATGTTCAGATAGATTATTTCCAACGAGTTTTATCCACATTTCATTCTAACTTTGAAAACACAAAAAGAGGATTTTCGAGGGATTCACCAATTGAAAATGGTCTTCCATTCTACCTAAAACACTTTGTTTCAGATCAAAGTATTTTCATTTTTTTATGTTTGTAATAAGCAGCCAAATAAAAAAGTAGTTTTAGGAGAATGCCTTTGTTTGGTTGGGTATGTGGGTGTGTTTGTGAGAGGGGCAACAAAAGGAGGATCCCATCAAGAATCATCCCTGTCGAACAAGTTTGGAATGGAGCTGCTGCAATGAAAGGGGACGCCAACAGTACACAGTACATAAAATATAAATATGACAGAAGTGTTGATTATATTTACTGCTCTGCACAAAATCTTGCAAGAGATGTTCAACATTTCTTTTCCCTAAGCCTATTGGATTGTGTCCTGTCTTCTAAAGAAACCTCAAGATGTATTCCTTGGCTATACCAGAGCTCTGTGTTATTTAACAGATTCGACATATTCAGGTTTAATAAGCCAAAGATTAACGACTGAGATGCAAATATATTTTCAGGACTGATGATAAAAGGAGGAACAATTATATACACTCTAAGAAATAATCCTGTAAATTTACAATAAAAAACTGGCAGCTACAGACGCCGGTATTTCACTGTAAATGCACAGTAGCTGTACCATAATTAAGTCTGACAGTAAATTACTGTTAAAGCAAGTACAGTATAGATACTGTGAAAGAACGGTGAAATACTGGCGTCTGTAGCTGAAAGACGGCAAGAAATATTTTAGCAGAGAGCATCCATCCTGGTTATTTTGTCAGTTTGAACCTCTGAGCTCATGACCGTGTTACTATGGTCCTCTGGAAACTAAGAACATCTATAAGAAATCATTTATTGACAGTGCAATAAATATTCTTAACCAAACTAAATGATAACATTTACTTATAGCTTGCTAAGTGTTTTGCTCTAGAAACTGTTAATAATGCGATTCTATGAATATAATTTATCTTATTGTTTTAGAGTCGAAGGAAAATTTCACGTTGATCGACTAAATAGTTTCCTCTTATTTTTTCCAATATATAAGACTCTACCAACAAAAAGTCTCTCAGAATAAAATACGCGGCACCATAAAAACAAAAATGTGAATATTTGCTTGTATCTGTTTAGCAACCCTGGTTGTAACAACCTGGGTTGTTATTCTTCTGTACCTAATTTATTTGTTTGTTATTGACTTCTGCTTGATTAAATTTCTTATGTATACATTGCAAATTGTATTTTTATTATAGTTGATCATGTTGTCTTTTATGTCTCCTTATTTATTTTGTTCCTCCTATAATTTATGGAGATATATAGATATTATTTATAATGTATAAAGTTATTGTTTATGTCATTTAATTAGCTCTACATCCTTAAGGAAATGAAAAAATTGTAACAGTATATGTGGTAAAAGGGGGAAATTAATTTTCACTTACAGCCAGGTTGGTTTAAAGTTTTTCAGTTGAACAGAATGATTGATGCATTTTACATTACTCAGGCTACCTTTATCTGATATTTGCTTTTGTTTGATAGTCTGAAACTATTTGATTTGACTCAAAAGCAAAAGCAGAAGAAATGTCTGAAGGGGAAAATACATTTCTTAGACCACGGTCTTTGGTATATTTGGTGTATTTTTAAGACGTTCTGTAAAAGTAAGAATCAGACTCCATGTTGTTTGCAGTGTGTTCCAGACTGACATTAAAAGCTGGTTGGGGTTCTCTGTTATTTTTGTTTATTATCCCTTTCTCCTGTTTTCTTGTGGTCAGTCAAGGAGGTCAGACATTGTATTTTTCCCTTATAGACATGTTTTTCTTCCTTTAAGAAATAGAAAGAAGTATTTTGTTTGTTATGATGGATTTGGAGATTCTGAAGCTTAGTTCTTCCTTGTTTGTTTTTTCTTGTCTCTGGTTATTTTTCCTCATTTACATAATTTTTCATGAAGTTTTACTGGGTTTCGCTTTTTCCCATGTTTAACTTTCAATCAGATACACGTTCTTTTGTCTCCAAGCTGTAATGGTAGCCAGAAATATTGAATAACCATGAATAAACCTTACACTGTGGTAGTATGTCTGTCTTTATACTACAATAATATGAGATACACTCACTCTGCTCAGGTGATCCCCTTTCCTCTCATTGTGGAATCAGTTTTGCCAAAAAAATGTAATGACGTTGATAAATTTGTAAAATCAATAATGGGGATAAATAACTTTTATAGGGACTTTATTGTCGCTCACATTTTCTCCTGATGTTTTTTTCTCCTTAACATGTTGCTGTATAGAAAAAAAGCTGAAATGTCTGCATAATTCATGTAATAAAATGCACGATTGAATTAATTACACCCACCTATGCAGATTAGAAAATCTTTCATTGCTAATTGAAAATTACTTCATAAATATGTATTTTCTGAAAACATATGGTATTTTAACGATTGTATGTGTTTATGTGAATATATGTGCTCTATTTGAAAACATTTTGTTTTGTATAGACTGCTGAAACCTTTAAAATGTCTCATTATTATGTTTCCAATAAACATAAGTGATTAAAAAAAAACTGCAATTGCTGCAGTAAAATATGAAGGTGCCAGCTTTTAATATTCACACCTTTCTTTCCTAAAGTGCATTTGCAAAGATAGAATCAGTACTGTTATTAAAACCAGTTCTAGTGTGTCTGGTTAGTTACTTTGTTACTCCACAAAATAACTGTGGTATCAATACACCACAATATAACACAAAAAGTACATTACAAAAGTCAATACCTCTTGATTACTCTTAACTATGCAACTTAAATGGGTAGAGATGACAAAATGGTTGCCTGTGGCAGCACCAGACTCCTGCTCTCATTGATCACATTTCTTAAAACAGTCATGAGATAAATTTTCACATTCTATAATCCAACTGGTGTTTTATTTATATATATCTTGCCTCTCTGGCAGCTCATCTTGGCTGTTTCAGAACAACATCTGTATTCTGCTCTAATCCCAAACCGCAAATCCCTCAAGATGCCCGCTGCAGCTATAGGCCCACCATGATGAGGCTACGGTCCATGAGGTCCATTATTTTTCTGTTAATTTAGAGCTCTGAATCATATCTTGGAGTGTGATTAATGCAGAGCATGCATAAAGACTGCAGTGTGTATGAGACTCATCTTAATCTGTTCTGCTTTGCATATGTGTGTACCGCAGCCAAAGTTCTTCTTCAAGGAAATACTGATCTACAATTCAATGCAGAAGCATGTTTTCCACTTCTCCCTGTTTCAAAATTACCTGCTGTGACTGAAAGGATGTGGATAATCCAAGTTCAGTTTACAAAGCTAAGTACATTACAGATCATTTTACTGTGAAACTAAAATTGCTGAAGAGGTACTACATGCCTTTTAAAATATATAGATATGGAAGGAGCTGTAGGCATTGACCCAGTTCATTCAGTTAAGTTCAGTTCAATTAAAAACACTTTATCCCAAAGAGGAATTATATGTTGTAATTTATGTTATCCAAGTGTCTCTGAAGAGACATCGTGGATGGTGATGCGTTGAGGACGAAAGATATCTGACTACTATCATCTTGTAAAGAATCTAAATGAGTTGGGGATATGATTCTTGCCCATTAAGATAAATGGAAAAGATGTTTTGAACTTGCTCCTTCTCTCTGATCAAAAACACTGCTTTTCAGCTCCTCTGGGATATTGAGTCATAGTTCAGATCTTATTTACATTTTTGAGATGATAATCAGCTTCTTCCAGTTGTAAAAACAACACCTTGTTGCCATGGCTACACACCATAAAACGCTCCAATAGTAAAACCATAACAGCAAAAAGCCTTTAGACTGAGCAGCATCCAAAACCAGAGGTGATAACTGTCCGACCTTGCAATTCCACAACCAAAAAATAGAGCTAAATAAATATGGACAAAAGTCAACAAGGAAAAATTGGAACAAACAGAGCTACTTTAGCGTGCTGACAACATGAGCAGCACAACTCTAGATCATTTAAAATCATTTGTAGATCATTGACTGATATAATAAGGCAAATTACAGAGCATTCTTAGAAAGATTTAACAGAACAGTCATCACTTTTTTCTCTATTCTAACTAAATGGCAGCAATGGAAAAGTCATTTAGAAATTTTACCTTAGTTTTTGTTTTCACCTACCTAAGAAACATACATAGGGATGAATTTCTGCACAGTTGAGTTATTTTAGCGGAAATCATTTTGACAATTGTTTTGCGTTCTCTGCTCTTAAGGTATGATCTGCTATTTCTGATTTTGGCTCATTTCTTTCCCAAAGCCTAATAGTTCTATAAATGCTGCATCTTTGGTGTCTTATTTAGCAGCATGACAACAGGCAACATGACAACAAAGTCGCATTTTATGGCTGTTCATGCATAATTATGAGACCATGAAGTGTCTATAGGTGAAGATAAGTGTTTTCTGGAATCTGGATGTTTATATTGTGAAGACAGGATATGTCTCCAACATTCCTTTTGGGGTAGGAAAAAGCATGAATATCACAAAGGAGGCACTGCAAAGCAGAGACAGGAACAACACTTTGTTGTTCCTGTCAAACAGCACAGTTAACACCATTTTTCTTAAACTTAACTCAAGATGATGATAATATTTTGTTAGATCCTTGCCAGTTGCATCTCAGTGAAGGTATCTCTCACATGGATACATTATAGGTGTATTGCTTTGTGCCCATCATCTTTGATTTATTTTTTTGCATGCTTCTCTGGCTTGAAAAGGGTAATTGTTGGATGAATCCAGAAGATCTTGGCCTGTGTTTGTCTGTCAGAAGCAGGCCATGCATTTGGTGCCTTGCCATTCAGAGGGGATTTAATGATTTAATCCACCAACATGACGTTGCAAGTGTACAAGCCACCAACCAATGCTATACTATAAATGCACAATAACAAATCCAGTGGTTCTGTTCAGCACTGGAAATAATATCAGTATTTAGTGATGAGAGATTTCAAGTGTCCTGCTCTGAATGCGTCATTCAGACGTGGTTTTTGATGCATCCTAAGGGACCAAATGGATCCAGATAAATATAGAGAGAAGACTGCTAGAAGACTTTCTTATGGAAGTTTCCTTATGATTTTCCCCCCCCTTTTACATATATTAATCAAATGCAGCAGCAGGATGTTTATGAGGCATGCCAAGGGAGGCGAGGGAGCAAGTGAGAGGGCGCTGTTTATTTTAAGCAGCACTATTTATTAGCAATTATTCTGCTAATAATTAATTATGAGGGGAATTTCACATACTGAGAGTGAATACTATTGTTATTATGACAAGAATCCCAATTAAGACAACTCCAAACCTCTACAAAATAGCCACAACTGTACCACATATGGGAAAATACAGTACGTAACATTCACTCAGTTGTGATTATTTCTTTATAGGCAAAATCCATCCTCCTTGTCTTTACACAGGAATAATTCAATGACTCCAGCATAGAGCTCTTAGTTGCAGTTCCATCAAGAAGTCCTTTTCTATAGCCATGGAGGCTAAGACTGCAAGTGCCCTGCAGTGACATCATGTTGCTCTGCTTCCTTGAACAGTCAACTCAATGTAATCCTGTTACACCAAACACCAAGTCTATCACTTCCAAATAGCAGCCATTCCCTGCAAAAAAACTTGCAATGCTGGTCGGAGACGGTAACCCAGGAGTACCATTCATAGACACTGTTTGGAAAGTGCTAGACAAACAGTTTTACATGTGGACTGGTTTAGATAGGTTGGCTAGCTATGGGGTTGGCTGGCCTCTCCTTATTATGTCCAGTTCTTCTGAAAAGTCTGCCTAGAGAATGGACCTTTAATCATCCCTGAGACTAAACCATTTCGCTTTCTCCATCAGCCATTGTGGCCAAAAGAATCAAAACAAATTCACAGGAATTATTGAGGGAACAAGCTGTTGCTGTATAATTTATTTGCTCAAAAGATTCTGAAGGCCCTTGGAAGATTAGATTGCTCACATGAAGACTGAAAACTGTTAAGATAAAACATGGATCATCCAAAAACATATACAGGATGAGGCACAGCCAAGAAAAACATGCCAAGGTTGTGTTTATATATCTTGGGAATCTGATGGTATTTAGGTCAGCAGAGAAGGCTTTGCAGATCTTAACAGCTTACCAATGGTACATACTAATTCTTGGACTGGTGTATGTCCCACATTCTGTGTCTATGACAATTTCCCCCCGTTTTAGAGAGCTAATCTTTTACCAACACGGCAATGGAACCAAAACCACCATGCTATTTGTCTAAGCTCCCAGGAAGAGATACAAAAAAAGAACTGTGCTGCATACCAAAGAGTTTCATAGATTTTTGACTGCGGCTTACATAGCGAGGAAATACAGATATAAGCACTGAATGAAATAAGGATTTCAAGCATGGTCTGCAGTTGGTTGTGCAGACCAACTGCAGTTTGCAGTCTCCTTTCACAGTTAAAAATGGAGGAACTCTGTGGAGATTTGTATTGTAATTTCTGATGGCTAAACATCCTCAATTAATCTTGCTTAAAATGTTTTTGACCAAGCTACATAAAAAAATTTGACATAGGTAGGATGTGGCTCAACACAGAAGTCAGCTTTTGGTGTCAATTAGATTATAGCTGCAGCCATTTTAAATAGCGCTTCCGTGAATATATTAAGTCTAATTTTTAGAGCTTTTACTTACTTACCAGGGAGCAGCTGGTGTTTGCTTTTACCTCCATCTGATTTTCTGAAGCCACATCATCATTTGGAGGATGGCAATATTTCTTGAAAACTGCAAATTCATCTGTTGTAATTGTACTCAGACAGCTGGGATTACTCTCATCAGAGAATTGCAGAGCCTGGTCCTTGTAGCGTTTCCCCCTCTCTACTAAAGTTTACAAAACAGAGAAGTGACTGTCTGAATCCTTATAGTTACATACATTGTGTGTCTTTGCTTCCATTCAAAGAGTCTCATATTGAATTTCTTTTTGCTCTTAATTGCTACTGTTAAAATTTGTTAACCATTAGGTGTAAATTACTTTTGACTATCATTTTCAAAAAGTCACAATCACAAAGTTAATTGTCGGTTAGCATTCTTGATTAGACTTGAAAGCAGATAAATTTGAATCTTTTTTTATCAAAGAAATTATGCAGATACAACTCTGTTGGAGTTGTTAGTTTAGAACAAAATGGTAAACAGCCTGTACTTCATTAAGTCCACAGGACTTGAATGTGCTTTACACTATACCTAGTCAGTCGTTCACTCACACAACATTGTAGCCACTGTTGCACTTGACCCTGCACCACTGGGCCCACCACCACCAGCAGGTAAAGTGTTTTGCCCACGGACACAGTGACTGATGCAGACAAACTGACCAACCACCAGATACAAGACAAACTCCTACCGTCTGCAAATTTCATTTGACAGTGTTCACCCAAATGGCAGCAGTACTTCTCCATCAAGAGTAGCTGATAGATGAGTAAATCCTGGATCTGATGTCTCTACAAATCTCTGAACACTTTACACCCAGAGGATAATTTTTTCAAGATGTACTCTAGGAAGTAGTGTTAAACTCTACTTCCTAGAGTTTAACACTATAAACTGGAATTAGAACTTCTCAACTAATAAGAG
The DNA here is from genome assembly GCA_903067055.1 of Poeciliopsis paucimaculata. Taxonomy (NCBI): domain Eukaryota; kingdom Metazoa; phylum Chordata; class Actinopteri; order Cyprinodontiformes; family Poeciliidae; genus Poeciliopsis; species Poeciliopsis paucimaculata. Next base: position 50,121 of record CAEGAD010072948.1, read on the forward strand.
CTAGTATTAAAAATAATACTGCTTTTATTTGGATATTCATAGTTAGTAAAAAAAATCTTGAAAGATATTTTTTGAGAATAAATCAGCTGTCAAGGATGTTAGGGTTTGCAGAAGACCAAATACATCATAAAGAATCAGTGATAAAACCACAATGTTTTTTTTCTGCTTTTACAAACAACAAAAACTGAACTTCATGAATTTTGGAAAATTAAGTGTGGTTTTATGTAAATTAGAACTGCATGTTTGGTCTGGGGTTTTTTTGTTTTTTTTCTGAAAACCAGTAGGCCAAAGCAGCATTCTGGCATGTCTGTAGTTATCCAGTTGTTTCTTTTAACAAGCCAATATACACAGCCCAGTATCACAGCGATCCTGCTGACTGGTAACTGCAGCATGAAATCACCAGCTATCTCACCTTTGGTGTGTGGAGAGCAAACACCGAACAAAAACAACCTATAAAATCAAGGTCACACTGATGCACTAAAAGTTTCTTGTTTGAAGAGTTTGTGAGGCCAGATGTTCTTGTTAAACAAGAGCAGGACCTTTTTCATTTTATTGGCCAACTAGACAAAATATTGAGTTTGAAAGGTTTAGAAAAGCATTCTTCTATTTGTTTGATTTTAGTGATTCATCTCTTCAAATTTCATCTGTGAAATGCTTAAAGAAAAAGTGTTGTTCATTTTGTCTGATTAAACTTCTGTATATTTGTTGTACTAATTGCAAAAGCATGTCAAGCAAAACAAGATTGCTTAGCAAGGCTTTGTACTGTAACGGTTACAGAACGATATGGAATCTGCTTGTTTATTATGTTCTTCAAAGTCACCGTCGTTCAAGATATGTAAGCATATGCAAACCTTACAGACTTCTTTAATTGTAATTCTACAGAAATTTTTAAAAGCAATCTGAAAGGATTTGCTCCTTGCAGATTTTTCTGCATTTGATTTACTTCTGTCTTCGATCATAAAAGAAATTTTAATATAAGACAAAGATAACCTGAGTAACTGCATTAATGATGCAAATTATTAGGTGAAAAAAGACATTCAAACCAACTTTATAAACCTTATGTAAGTGGATAACTAGTTCTACATAGAGCATTTTGGCCCATTTAAAGTACTGCCACATCATCTCAATAGAATTTAAATCCAAATGCTGGATTTTTACTAGGCCTCTTCAAAATCTTTATTTTGTTTTTTTTAATTATTACTTAGAGGTATTTTTGTGTGTTGTACTGTAGTACAAGAATCAACAAAAGTGTCAGCAGGTATATAGGATTGCTAGATTTTATTCAGTGACATCTTAATTTCTTTCAATTTTGTTAAGGAAAATGATGCATTCTTGTCTCCTGACAATTTTCAATCTTAAGCTCTCAGCTTTCAAAATTTTACTGGTTTTGTACGGAACTGAAACACAAATAAATTTCACTGATCTGTACCTTTTAGTAAATAGGTTGAGTCAAGCAATACAATCTAAAAGCAGAAACAAAAGTAAGATTATTAATCTAATTTATAAACTCATCTTTGCAAGTAAATGGTTTGCAAAGTAAAACACTTCATTCAGTTTAGTGCAAAAGTTACTTTGAAGAGAAGAAATAATACAATACAAAAAGAAAACCCTTGATTTGCCTGACCCCAGTGATGCCATCAATGACATCATGAACCTATTCAACCAGGAAGTGATTGGCCGGCCCCTCCCATTGAGACCTGCTCTGGATTTAGGATCTGAACAAAAGAACAATGGTGAGTTTATTCAAGGAGACATTCACAGCAGGACATTTTAAATGAACTGATGATCACATAACGTTTACTTTAGATGTTTTGAGTTCACTTGTGATGGATTGTTCTCATGCTTCAGATGTAATTTTGGTATTCCTGTGAAGGCCAGCATTGTGCCATTTTCCATTTGTTATGGCTTGTGGCTAGTCCCCAACTCTTGCTCTGATCCAGTTGTACTTGGAACTGGGAAATCCCATCTTCCCAGTAAAAAAAAAAACCCAATAAACTGAAACACCCTCCAAAATCAAATTTCCCACTTGGAAAGTGAGAGCAGCTCCAACAACCAACAGTTATGACTTGCAAGGCACACTTTGCATTTCAAAATGGCCGCTCCTTGCACCTGTAGTAGTAAAGTGTGTATTTAGGACAGATTGACAGCCTGGACATCTGTTAGTAAAGGGTAATTTTAGAAAATGCTCCCTTCTTTTATCATATAAATGATCTGACTAGTATAGGCAGTGCAAAGCTGCAAAATAACTACACCTGTGTGCATTACTACCCAGAGGTAAAATAGGAAATTAACTAATTGAAATGTTAATTTCAATTAACATTTCACACAGTTGTTGTAACGGCACTTGAACATTTGCAGCATGATAACAGTCAGACATAATTGCTTGGTGCTTGCAAAGAGACAAGAGAAGATAAGGAAAGCCTTGGCTGCAAACTTCAATTCCACTTGTGTGAACTGATAACGTCCACAGTAAAAAGTGAGTTTTGTGTGGGTTAGATTAAGGTTGGACAATACTCAAAATACAGCAGACTTAAAAAGATTTATTGGAAAATCCGTGTAACATCAAACTAATTTTGGAAAAAGTTGTTTGACAGAATTGTTTTCTTTGATACTATGACTCAAAAGAGAAGTAAGGTGCTCAGGAAACTATTTAACACATTCAAATCAGTTAAATTTAGTTGCTTAAGTTTTCATACCTTTTGAAACTTTTCACGTTTTCTCACAACCAAGAACTCTAACAGTGTTTTGTTTGTATTGTGTTTGACGTGGTTTGATGCTGCCACATAAAATACAGAGCCTCCGTTGCTTTCCAGTACTTAATTAGAAGATAGAGCTCACTTGTGTGTCATTTAACTTCAGCATAAGTAAAGCTTTTTTTTTAAAAAAAAACAAAAAAAAACTACAGCACATTCTACCATGAAAATACACATACTTTCACCTGAGGACTGGATTTCTGCAGCTCCTCCATAGTTACAATAGGCACATTGTCTGCGCCTCTTGACATATCCTCTCCTCTGCTTTTAAACAAGTTTGGCTGTATAAAATCTAATTGAAATAGACTGAAGTTTATAGCTGAAAAGTGACAAAATGTAACAGAACTGATAAGCACTTTCAAAAGTCATTGTATTTAGATGGGTTTTACAGTAAAGCAAATTACATTTTAATTCAAAATGTGCTCTAATTAACAGTTTGCCTTCACTGGAGATAGTGGCATTTTGTGTATTTAGTGAAATTTGTTTAGGTGCCATGAAAACACGCTTCACTGTGTGAATATTGCTGTGGGTGTTATCTATGTTCATGCCCAGGTGGATATCAATTAGGTGAACCAAGCATGTAATTGATTTCCACCCTGTTACCTTTAGCTCTCGTATTTGTGAAATTCAGACACCCTCATTGTAGCATGTCTTTTTTTCTGCTGCCTTGTGTCAACGCCTCCACAAATACATGCTCTTTATCACAATAATGGCGGATGAAAAGGATCTGCGTGATTCATTTAGGGCACATGAGCCTTTATTAATCTGAGCTGCAGAGAGTGTAAGATGGACACCAGGTCATTACCAAATCACTATTCCAGCCATTACAATAAAATCAGATACATGAGAACAAATTACATTTTTGTCCAGTTTAAATGACTGCCGGATCTGAAGCCGCTGCTGCCTGACCCACCATTCCTGTCACGTAACACGTAAAGGTTGTGTGCTCCTCTTGCTCTCGGCAATTTCAATAATTCACCGAGATCAGTACGTGCGATTGGTCCTGCGACCCGTGTCCGTGCGGTCCGCCTCACTGTATGCACTGTGAAGATAAGAGCGTGAATCAAAGACAAGAGACACCTCAGGGAGGACTGGAGTGGTGGAGCAGCGAGGGGCGTTGACACCCGGGGTCGACCACCTGACCTGGGAATGACAGCTCACGCAAAGAATATCGGAGACTCGCCAGATAAAGTCCTGGAGTTTGATGCTGTGAGCATTGAGAGGGTAAATTTTCAGATTTTCTACTCCGAACCAACTATTTTAAAAAGATTAGGTCTGATGGTAGCTTCACAGACCTAAATCTGTAAAACTATAGAAAACTCTTTTCACATGTAAGTAAGAACTTCAGTCTATTTTCTTGGGATTTTTTGTGATGGACCAACATAAAAGTACTGTGTATTTGTGGACCCTGTGGCCGGCTTGTGTATTGAAGTCTGTCTGAGTAGTTTTCTGTTTTGAGGCTGAATTTTTGCACTTTTTTTAAAAGAATTTTTATTTATTTATTTATTTTTTTTTTTTGCAAAACAGCCCAAGCTCAGCCAGATTGATTAGAGAGGATCTCTAAGAAAAAAAATTGTTTCGCCAAAGATTCTTAATTGGATTAGGACTACCATTTTAGCTGTCGCTTTAGTATATACTGAGGGTCACTGTATAGTGGAAAAGTAAACTTCCAACCAAGATTCTGATTTTGTAAACTCTAACAGAATTTCTTTTGGATTTCTCTGCATTCAGTTTTAACCTTCTTGCTATCATCTCTGACCAGCTTGCCTGAAGAAAACCCTTCCCATGGCACGGTGTTATCACTACATTTCAAAGAAGGCACAATGTTTTAAGGGGTGGTAGTTTTTAATTACATATTAAATTGACTTATATGATTTGTGTACATTGATACAGTTTTATTTGCTTTGTCTACATGTGTGCAGGAGGGCACACATGAGGTAGGGAGATGAACGAGGGAAGGGAAAAAACTTCAGTGATTTTGTGATTGCTTTTTCAGGAGCTTGAACTCTGTTGAACCTTTACGCATCCCATGGAGTGGTGATAAGCTATGAAGACACAAAAGCAATTCTCCTTGCTTAATTTTATTGATTTCCAAAACAGCCAAAAATGTTTAGTCTTAGTCCCATCTGACCAGAGCACCTTCTGTTTTTTACATCATTTTTGTGTCCTCTGCACTTCGTCTCTCTGTCCTTTGTTAATAACTGTCCTGTCAACAGATTCTCCCACTTGACCTGGGGATCTAATCAGCTCCTCCATCCTGTCTGATACATAAAATTCTTGCCTGACTTGCCAATAGAGATGAACCTGTAAGAGTTTTAATTTAGCACAGATTTTTTTAAAAATTTTCATTAGTAATAATAATATCCTGGAGTGCAGCTTCAGGCTAGTTTGCCCACCTCTGGTCACTTCACAGAGTGAAGGACAAATGCTTATTAACCAAATATGCACCAGACAGACAAACATAGTCATTCAATGTAATGCGAGACTCCTTGTATTTAAATAGGTTACATTGTTCTAATGTTATTTTCTGTCTGCTGAGCCTTTTCCATTTGAGGACTAATGAATGTACAATGCATATTGTACCATCTCACTGGAGGTAGTCTGCCTTACTAAAACGTGTGTTTGAATGGTGCTTATCAGAAATTTAAAGCTTGGGGTGTCGAATGTATCCCAAACTTAAATTTCACTAGCATATAACCGTACTTTGAACATCCCTTCAACTATATCCCCAGTGCATTTTTATACATGGGGTAAATTGGTAGATGCCCAGGGCAACAATAGAAGAGGGCTGCTGAAGGACCTGTTTTAAAAATGTATTCATCTGTCATTTGAACAAGTTTGTATTGCTTTTTAACATGTGCAGGCACTCTTTTTATTTTTTTCTTAGAAAGAAAGATCAGGCCCTGTATGCTGTCAATCCCTGATTTCTTATTGAGTGAGCAGCCAATCCCTGATTTCTTATTGAGTGAGCAGTAATGTATGCTGCGTATGAGCACGAATGTTCGCTGCATAACACCAGAAAATAAAAAAAAAAGAACAACTTTCGTAAAAGGCTTTGGCAGCAGTAAGAGAAATTTTTCCAGAACCTCATTAATGCTAGAACTACCATTACAAAACTACATATAATTTTCATTTTACTTTGCAGTGTCAAATAAAATTGTAAATTTGAAGTCATATTCTGGGAGAGATGGTGGTAGGAGTTGCGTGGTTTGCCAGTTCGAGCTCCCAGCTTCGTCCAGCTCAGTTGTTGTGTCGTTGGGCAACACAGTTCATCTGCCTTGCCTGCTGGTGGTGGTCAGAGGGCACGGGGGCGTCTGTGCATGGCAGCCTCACTTCTGTCAGACTGCCCCAGGGCAGCTGTGGCCAAATTGTGGTATCTTACCATCATCAGCATGTGATTCTGTGCGTGAATGGTTGAAAGACGGAATGTAGTGTCAAGCGCATTTGGGGTCTTCTGGACTTGGTAAAGCGCTACACAAGTACAGGCCATTTACCAAATGACAAAACATGAAACACTGAAATGGATATACATACTTTTGCAAAAGACTGCGTATGTGAGCTGGGAAAGAAGAGTGATCAAATCAGAGGCTGCATCAAAGCATCGGAAACGCATCCAGAACCATTTCAGAGCTGTGATTATTTTCACCAGCATTGTAGCTTCACAACTGAGTCTGTGACATAAATGTCAGCAGCTGCTTTATTTGGATCACATTATGTGAAATTAGGCAAACACCGCTTGTCCATTTTGTGCACCAGCTGTCTTCTCAGCTTTTCTCTTTGATGATATTTTAGCCCATGTTCTTTTCCTTTGTAATGAAAAACATATAAATGTTTCATGGAATTTTTGATGCGGAGCCAAGGCAGCTCATGTTGTTTTGCAGCTTGATTTGCTGTTGATATTTGTTGAATGCTGATAAATATATATATTTTATCAGACCGAATTTGCTGTTTGGTGGGATTGACTGTGCTATCTGGAAAATTTAATTTGACCCTAAAGGACATGCAGCTGTATTGGCACAGTGTTAAAAAGGGGGAAAGGGTGTGTTTTTGCACTGATAGCCAAGGTTAGAGGAAACCATGTCCAGGGTGAAGAGATTCTAGTTTAGATGACAGGAGAAATCATCATCTGTACATGTACAGCGATAACATGGAGTCCCAGCAGAAAGATAAGTGTGAATCTGCTCACTTGGATCTCATTCATGAAGGCAGTGGCCTACTGAGAGAGGAAATAAATTTTGACTTGGAGATGGAGTGATGCATGCACACTCCTTCCATCCTCCCCCGCCAGCCTCCTTAATATTCTGTCAACATAAACCATAAAGGGGTTACTCATGGAAATAAAGAGGCAGAAAGGGAGGTAATTTCACACGCAGCCTGCAGGTCCAATGATTTGTTTGCAGCCCTTCTGGGTTCTCACATAGTCTGAATGTGGCGCTGCTCGATGCTTCAAGGTTATCATTGAAGTGCTGTTTTTATCCACACATTCCTGGAAAAAAGAAAAGCACAGAGCCTTGGTAAGTAAAAGTGGTGTCTGTCTCTGTTTCTTACGCTGCACACGCATTTCTATATGTGCATCCTCCCCCACCCCCTTCGGTCGGAATGCACATATAAGTGCCATCTAACAAAAAGAAAAAATGTCCTCATATTCCTTGATTACCCAGAAAACAAGATGTGAGTTTTTCACAACATGCTGCAGATTACAACCCAGGCAGTGTGTGTTTAGCCTCAACATCAGGTTAACCAAATCTTTGTTGCACTCTCACTCGTCTCAAGGTGAACATTATCGTCTGCGGTGAGTCAGGATTTCAGATGAAAGTACTGATGTTTTTTTCTCATGTCACAGACACACCAGTTGGTTGCTTGCATGTTGCTGCTACAAGAGATGATTCCCAGGATTAGGGGATCAGAAAAAAGACCCTTCTAATTTAGAAGCCAGTAAGTAGTGAAGACAAGCATGCCTTCCCCTTTAAGCAGAAGCAGGTCTACTTGACATGCCAACTTTGAATTCTTATGTGTGAAGTCACTGCTGGAGGTTGTTTATTCATTTCTGTTAGAAAAAAAAAACAAACATCAGTGACAGTTCTTTGAGGATAATCCACTAGAAGAAAGTTTGAAGTGAAGGTCCCATGGTCCTAATGCATTTTAAAAGTGAAAAATTCCAACAGCACATTGAAATAAGAATTGAACATGTCAATAATTATATCAGCAAATATGTTTCTAATGGGACTTTTGGCATGGAAGTCACACCATATATTTATGACAACACAAGCCAGTGTCTTGTATGTGTCTTTTATTTTGCACATACAAAGAAAAGACAACAAACTGATCCACATGGTATATGATTAAATTGAAGAAAAACCAGGACTATTTATTAAACATATGGAAGAAAGAAGTTGCCCTGTGATTGGTTGGTGACCTGTCCAAGTTGTGCCTGACCTTTTGGCCCATTTGGGGTAGGAATCAACAAGCAGGCATAAAAATTGGATGAGTGGATGAGGGAAAAAAGTGGTAGAAATCAAGAAAGTCAAAAAAAAAAGGGTTGAGCTACTCCAGTAAAAAACGAACTCCAACCCCAGTGGTGTTTTCTTTTTTTCTGTGTGAAATGATTTTCTGCCCTGAAAATGTGGGTCGGGGAGGTTGGTACTCAAACTGAATTCCAAATTTTAAATCAAAATACACAAGACAGTTTTATGTTGAATACAGATATTTCAAACACAATATAATTTATGAAAACTTTATTCCATCTGTAGCACACACCTTTAGTCATTACAGCTAGAAACTACTGATCATGACCAAGATCTCTGAGTAGAGATGGACTTGGGCCTAACCCTACAGAAACACGTGAACCCGATTACAAAATCAACCTTCTGTCTCATGAACATTTCTCGGACTAAAGGATAAATGTCCCAACAAAATCTTTAGAAACCCATCCATGAAGTGAGTTTTAATCAAATTGATTACTGGAACATTACCTTCACAGGTCTGCTTAAAAAATCACCAACAACAGATGCTTGTTCAGATAAACATGAAAACCTCACACTATAATCAGGCCATATGCATTCTTTCTGGAAAGCCCATGGCTATAGGATAAAAATGTATTTTTCTTAGTTTCTGCTATTTTTCTTTATTTGCTGATTGGTATGCATGTGGAAAGTGTGTGTATTTGGTTATGTTTAGGTACTATGGGGAGTAAAAGGGCACAAGGAGAGCCTCACCCAGAAGAAACATTACTGCATTAACCACCACTGCTGATTCCCATCAGTGGAAGTTATTATATTGGTTGATTTTAAAAGGTTTCTTCTGATCACGTTTGGAATTTATGCAGGAAGGTGTGTGAAGTGCACAATACAGAGCCTGAGGTCCAAACAAAAGTCAGGGAGCAAAAACAATCTTTAATACATCTGCAGACGGAGAGCAAAAAACACGGTGCATTAGGCTAAAATCATTCTGCTCTAACAAATTCAGAGTTGCATAGTTACTTTATTCACCTAACAGAGGCGGAGACCCAATCTTCTAAGACCAAACAAAAGAAA